>CM023623.1:7524352-7641852 GCA_013358685.1 Antennarius maculatus | reverse complement strand
TTTTCCCTTACACCACAGGAAGCAAATCGACTGAGGTAGATGGAGATGAATGAAAGAGTGGGCATGCAATTTTTTTTAACTTGAGCACAAGAGGTCCTTTTTATGTTTAGAAAGGAAAAATGAAAACTTTTCTTCAACCGAAGAATAATTCAGTAATCTATCACTTTGATAAGGTCAGGGTAAGGCAAGAGAAAGAGCGAGCTAAAATGTGCTTTTCATTCAGTTTTTTTTTAATAGCTAAATGACAGTAGAGATAATAATTTAAAGTCCGAGCACTTCATCCCAGAAACAACTCCAGACTTTAAATGACACTGACTGGCACCAAGTGTTGATACGCCAGATATCATCCCCCCATTAAGTCTCTTCCTTGAACTTTTTAAGAGGCCTGCTCGGAAGCTCTTTCTCCAAATTAGGCCTTAGAGCAAAATTGGACATGAATGGGTTTTATGTGTTATATCACAGAGTTTGTCTTCTCAAGATTTTTTATTTTTTATCTTAAGTAATTCAGCTGGAATAACGGGACAGATGGAGCCATTACACTATTAGAGATGTAATGTGAGGATGAGTGCGATCAAACACAGATTCTGGAAATGCCGGCGAGTTATCCGAGAGATATTGTCCAATATTTGTTTTTCCCAACAGGGGGTTTGTATCGATTTGTCCTCTGCGGAGGACCATCTTGCCTTTTTGTATTTTGTCAGCATATCTAGTTCTGCCTTAAGTGGTGATTTGCCATCATCTGATTTCACTAATGCTAGCGTTTTTGCTCCTGGAGCGCCATGCCACTTTACAGTCTGTGGTGTCATGAAAACAAAATTTGGACAACAACCGAGTACGCAAGAAAGAAAAGTCTGAGATGACAGATGCTGACAATGACCGTAATAAAAGGGTTAGAGCCATTGTGCTCATTCCATTCAGCTGAATACACTCATGGACTCAAAATCACAACACCTCTTATACTGTACTTGTGATGGAGTCAGCTTTTCTTTTTTTTTTTTTGACACCCTGGTCGTACTAAAAAGGCCTAATTCTGAAATCTCTCCTAAACACTCTGTCCATCTCAAACCCCTTCACCAGACAGAGATCAGGGGACGCATTCCTCCTCCCGCAGCAGAAGCCTAATTGCCTGCTGTCTTTTCCTCCACCCCTTTGGCTCCTCTCTCCTCTCCCCTCTCTCCTCCCTTTCTCTCTCTCTAGAAGTGTGACTGCCTGCTCAGCCTGGAAGCTTATTCAGCAGACCAGAAGCGCCGTGTGTGTCAGTGCCTGGAGGACAACATTGACAAGCAGCTTCAGCTTCACAGGAGGGAGCCTCACGTTCCACATTTTGATCAGGTATGCCACACACACACACACACACACACACACACACACAGACACACACACAGACACACACAGACACACACACACACACACACACACACAGACACAGACACAGACACACACACAGACACACACAGACACACACACACACACACACACACACACACACACACACACACATACACACACACATACACACACAGAAACGGCACGCATTTGGGAACACTACCAGTTTCATCTGAGGCTGGAGATGAATAAATAAACACATGAACACATGGGAATGCATATTCCCATCACAGACACCCTGTGAACATCACACACTACCAAGCATGCACACTCAATTAGTAACACATAACACTTTTCCTGCGGCTTGCATTACCATCGTTATGATTTTCCACTTTGCTCTAACATTTCTCTGGGCGGGTTTAATGTCGCTGCTCATCCTTGGTGGCTTCTCAACTCAGTGCAATTAAGTCCTGCCTGGCTCGGTTAAGTCCTGCCGAAACAGTGATATTCACTTGCAAAAGGAGGGAAGTTTGTGTTGCTGAGACTCGTCTGTATTAACTCAATGAGTTTACAGCTGGATCAGGATGCATTTGTTGTGACTGTTTGGAAAAGTAACCATGCTGCTGCGCTGAGCTCCGTGTATTTCCTCAGTGGGTATTAAATCAAAGTAGTTAGATTTTACAACTACAGAGCAGTTGTAAATTCTTTCTTCAAATAAGAGTCATCGAACTTTGACAGTCCACAGTTTAAGGGGAACGAGGCGACATCGGAACACTTCATTTTCATTCAGGACATATTTTTTGACATGAACCCAAAGCTGACACACGTTGTCAGTACGGCAGTCATTTTTATGTTTCAGTTGATGTGGCTAACAGCAGTTGCTTATTTACACATTCAGCAGATATCAGACTAACATTAGCCTTCACTTAAAGACATGTTTTTCTTCACATAACGGAAAGTATAATTTGAAGTCTACCTTTTTTCTTTCTCTGGTCTCTACCAAAGCCGGAGGACTTATTTGCTTCCCAAATTTTCCTGTATGTTTACCAACAAACTGACACCTTTGCCTTTTTGCTGTCCAGTATTTTGTGAAAAGCAGCTGTCGGCAGTGTCCAAAACCTACACCTAGTGCCAGACAATTCAAACAAAAAGTGAAAGACACTAAATAATTCACAGAGATGTAGAACACTGCAGGCTAAGGTAATAATTATCTGTGGCTCCGTCACACAGTAATCACTTGACCCATTGTAAAAATAATTTTCAATCTGGATGCTGTGTGTCTGAGATTCTTTTAGAAGCACGGGAATGGATCAAACTGAATTAAAATGAATCCCATGTGAGAAAGAAGGTCAATCTTAAATGCCATCACTGTCTTCACGACTGTTGCTATTTGGGAAATATGTTGTGGAAAAAAAACTTAATAACTTAATAATCAATGTAATTTTTTAAATTTAAATGATTCCATCTAGATTATATGTACTTTAAACTTTAGATATAATTTAGGGTCACCGGTTCACTCGCAGTATGTTGCTTGTTTGTGCACTGTGGGTTGAAGCCACACCAGTCAGGTGGGAATTCAAATCTAGAGCCCTGTTTCTCTGAGGCGCTAACAGCCAACATCCACTCCACCATTGTCAAAAAGTGAAAAAAACAAACAAATTACCTGGTTGAAGAACAAAGTGACAGCATGTAGCGGAAATGCAATTCTGCATAATTTTTTTCTAATTTCTTTTGATTGAGTGAAATTAGCACTAAACTTATTGAAAGAAGATAAGTAGCACGTTCTTTAACAGTAAGGAACGTGTGTGAGTGACAGCTAATAAAACTTAACATGCTGGTGTCCTGTCATTTAACAGTGTAATATCATCTTTATGTGCTTTTAATGTTCTTGTCTTTGAGTTCACTTAAATTCAAAAGCTGTCTGACCCAGCTCATCTGAGTTTAGCTGATTAAAACAGATGCATAGTCTTGAGTGGAAATGTCACACATGTTATACATTAGGGTGGTGTTTCATCCACACATGAAAGAGAGGAAGAGTGAAGGATGAGCCGACAGTCTTTCATCCCTTCTTCATTCATGTCTATATTTTATCCATATGGTTCATCTGAAAATATTGAAGATGACATTTTGTTACCCACCTTAAGTGAACCAGATCTGGGCTCATATTTTAGTATTTTTGGATATTTGAAGAATTTTGGGGTGGTTTAAGAACTTTGCTCAGTGTATTTACATATTTTAACATCTAAACAGTTCAAACAAACATTCTTGAGCTTAAGAAGATTTTCTGTTGTCTTGTCACGTCTTTGTGCGATAAATGAGTGCATATGCGCGTAGGGTTAATTTCCTCCTCCTTTTCCACCTACTAGTTTATGCACACTTAAATGCATCCAATAACAAAACAGCTTAGCAAGCATGCTAGCCCAGCTACGGCAAAGCCATTAAGCGGCGTATTGATTGTACACATTACATTGTGAACAAACTGTCTTCATCATTTTTTCTTTTTGTGTTTCTAATTCTTGTTAGCATTTAAGTATTTGCGTTGTTCAGTGATCTTTGGAGGATATCCCTGTACTCATCACGATTATACCAGATTAGTGCTAACTAATTATGCTTCTTAAAGCTTTGAAGAAAACTGAAAATATATGCAAGTTCATGCTATTAATCTCACTGGAGGAAGTACTTGAGGGAGACTGAGGGATCCAGATAAATAAAACTTTATTTTTAGTGAGTTAGTTTTTGGTTCAGTCTGTCACCCCTACATGGTTTATAAATGGCAAAGGCTTGCAGTGGATTTTAGTTTGGATGAAGAAAACGTCCAAGACATAAGCCATCTCAGAAAAAATTGGTTGCTTTTTGGTAGCTATTCAAAGGAAAAGCCTCTCACAGTCTCTGAGATTATTCAAACTCATAGGGAAACGGATACCACGGTTATTTCTCTTCTGTAATGACGCATATTTTCTGGTAAAGCAGAATGAAGTCAGAGAACTGTTGGATCTGAACCCGCATAGCTGGAAAAAAGAATCAAGCGAAAGTAAATGAATTAATTTATGACCATATGGTGGCACGTGCAGTGGGTAATGTTGTCGCCTCACAGAAGGTTCTGAGTTTGAATCCTCTCTGTGCAGTTTGTATGTTCTCACTGTGTCTGTGTGGATTCTCTTTAGGTTTTCTGGCTTTTTCCTAAATCCAAAAACATGGATCTTAGGTGAATTGATTATTCTAAATTGACCGTAGATGTAAATGGGAGTGTCGTTGTTTGTCTGTTTGCCATGTGGCTCCGCAGTGCATTGGCGTTGCGCTGAATGAATGAATTCACCTAAGTTTTTGGAGGTGGGAGGAAGCCTGAGAACCCGGAGAGAACCCTCACTGACACAGGGAGTACATGCAAACTCTACTCAGATAGGAATCAAACTCAGAACCTTTTTGCTGTGAGGCAGCAGAGCTATCCACTGCACCACCGTACCACCTTATTTTGATTATGATAATAATATTAATGATACATAATAAGAAAAGAAAGAAAAAAAACATGAATTGAATTGTCTTTAAAATTAATCACATAACACATAATCTGCGTATTAAAACAAGGTAATTCTTGGTGATTTTTGGTATAGAGCCATTTGATAATAATGTTTAGGTTTTGCATCCATCTTTAAACTTTAGATGTCTTAGGACAGCCAGAATAAAGCAATCGAATAAATGTCAGTCAGTCATTATCTTAACCCGCTTAATCCGCTGACGCGGGTCGCGGGGGACCCGGCAGTCTCAGTGCGTGAGGCGCGGGACACTCCGGGCACGACGCCAGTGTACCGCGGAGCCACACAGAGACAAACAACCACTCACACACATTCACTCCTACGGTCAATTTGGGACCGGCCAATCAACCTGAAGCGCATGCTTTTGGAGGTGGGAGGAAGCCGGAGAACCCGGGGAGAACCCACGCAGACACGGGGAGAGCATGCAAACTCCGCACAGAGCGGGACTTGAACCCGGGTCCGCCGTGTTGTGAGGCGACAGCGCTACCCACTGCGCCACCGTGCCGCCCTCAAATAAATGTGAACTACCAAAATAAAATAGAACAAACTTAGATGTGCTTCCTGGTTTATGCTGCTTATGTATTTCAGGGTCCATATAATGATCACTCACTGACATTGTTTTCACAGCTGTGATATTGTTTCACAGTACTCACACACATTCTTATAAAAGAAATATTCATTGATAGTCCTGGAGGAGGTGATCATACAGTCGCAGTGAAATCACTCATCCTAACGACGCTGCATGTCCTGCTTTCTGGAACGGTTCCTGTATATGTTATTGCAGTTATTACAGGAATTCTTCAACCAGTACGCTGCTGTTAAATGGAAATCTGAACAGTGTCCTGAAGGCAGCGGAGTACATTCTTAATCATTACATTTTACATCTTGAAAAATTAGATCACTTTTGATTGCATTTCTTCAGAGTACCTTAGAGGCAGATGGTTTGTATTCAGTTGTCTCAAATGTGTTTAATTGTGTGCAAATACACTTTGTAGCATCAAGGGTGTTCTTTGTAATACATGTAGGTGCTGAATTCTACATATTATATTTCGTAAAAAAAAAAAGGAGGACACATTGACTGACACATGGATCACATGACACACGGATCCATGAACTCTAAGAAACACAGATGAGGGGGAAAATCTGACCTTTTCATATTGAGTTATGAGAGGTAGTGATTGAAATCTTTAATCTAGGAAATTGGACACCACTCATCACATTATCAGCACATAAGTTAGGTTAGGACACTTGTGACAGACAAAAATACACGTTAATGGGTCAAACCTGCGTGAGAATGGTGTGTAAAAATACATACGGTAAGTAGGGATTTGTCTAATGTCACGACAATCCAATTACATATTCATTTGCATCTGCATTAATTAGATATTCCTATTTATTTTTTAAACATTCTTGCATGGTTGTTTCAGAAGATATATATTTATGCATTGCTTCGCCCCTTTTGGACATCTTTCATTGATGCCGCTTATGTTTGCATAGCATTGTGGGATTTTCTATCATGATATTCTTCCCCCTTTTGAGTCTTTATCTGAAACCACTTCATTTAAAGGGCCATCTGGAGCACTAGATGACCTCTAGCCCTCCATCCCCTAAAGAAAAGAACACATTACCCTACATGGGAGCGAGCAAAGTAGAAAGAGTCGTAGCTACTGTACGTGGTAGGGCCTTTATTTCTCTCCACTTGTCTCAGAATCACAAGTAACGAAAATGTTGACACTGAAGAATAAAACTCTACTGTTGAGTCAACAACGGAACTTATTTTGAAAGCTGAATCAAGCTGGTATTGGATGCGCCGTGTATTCCTGACAGCGAGGAAGCAATGCGGCGAAGGAACTTTAGACTGACTGGTGCATTTCTGTTGTGTCAGGAACTGCATTTGTCCTCTCCCGCACAAAGCCGAGGAAATCCACACTTAGCTGAAGCACGCACTTTATTCAAGAGTTACGTGTGCAGATGGAGCTGAACCCACACAAGTGGGGGGAAACACACACACAGCTGAAGTCACAAAGACTCCATCTATTTGCGTTGCTTGGTTCATTCATTTTTTCCAGCAAATGAGGTTACTCCGTGACGGAGCTGATGCTGCTGCTGGCAGCCGCCTCATGCTTTGGTTGATTCCCTTTGGAAAATTTGGGACATTTTTCACATGGAGATTTTCTAATCCTTCTGTTCCTTTGTGAATGGGTTATGATGAGGTTTTGCCAGATTCTATTCTGAGTGGAGCTGCATTTAAAGGTGTAGGAATTACAAAATATATTTATGCTGCGTAACCTCAACTGGAGAGTGAGCAGTGTTCTACCGCTGCCACAACGCTGTGGGTTCACTTCCTTGAGAGCTTCACTTGTTATATTTTTATTTATTTGTGTCAAGAAAGCAGATGTATCATCAATGACATAAATAATATTAATACTCAGAGAAATTATGTACAAGCAATCTTTTGTGTGCTTGTCCATCCATTCAACCTCAACAGAAAGCTTCTACACACTGCTCCACACACTGTCAAATGGAAATGCGGGCAGGACTGTCCAGTTTGAGAATTACAAACACTCATACTGACATAAAGTTAACTTCCGATGAGCAATTCTGGCACACCTTCTCTAAACCGGATGAGGAAAAGCAAACTGTCTGCAGAAGAACTGGCATATATTTTTCTCCAAGAGAGCAAATGCTCACATGAAAGTGAAAAATAGATGCTAGCTGATGATGAGTAAGGTGTGTCAGTTGAGGTTTTGGGGGAGCTTGTTCGGTTCACATTCTCAGTCGTTTTTCATTTCGCTTTCATGAGAACCTGTTTGAGCTCTCTGGTTATGATGCAGCATTTATGTTGAAGGAAGCCCAGGCTGTTTATTCCCTGTGAAATTGTTCTCTCCTCCACTGCAGCGTCCTCGTCCCTCAGGCAAACATGTATTTACTTGATTAATCATAGATAGACGAAGCTCTGATATTGGGTGAAAGGGTGACATCTAAGAAATACTGCTTTCTACGAGGGCACAATAAATCAAGAGAATCAACACAAAATAACAAAGAGAAAACAAGGGGATTGAAGAGAATTTCTCTCTGTTTTTCTCATTTTGTCTTTAAATGGTCCTGCAGGATGCACCACCAGCATCAGGATAAATTCCTCACATTTGAGGTCCTTTTCACATTTACTCCCTTGATCTATACTTCTAAACTACCTAATCTCCCTCCTCTGTCAGTACCATGTAAAACGTGTATCATAAAGGTGTTGGTCACTGAATTTTAGCGACAACGCTGCAAAACTATGCTAGCAAGAGAGAAATAGCTTGAAATTCAAACAGATATTCCATCTTAGGCAGAAGATTAGAGTGACCCACCAAAAAGTATACAAACAGTTTATGCAACAGCATTTTAACACAAGTGCATATTGACTCAAGACTTATACACAAATGTGTGTCAGCTGTTTTTTTATATATAAAGGAATGACTCATTGGGTCTGGATTTAATGTTTATTCCCACATATTGAAATTCAGTTTGCACTTAAGCAGGAGCAACAAATCTGCAGGGGAAAATAGAGAAGGATTACAAATGAAACAAGGGATTTGACAGAACGGGTGTGAGTTGGATGCAGTAGAGGGACTCTTATAGAGACCAGACTCAGATGAAATGGAAGCATGTGTGCCCTAGAAAAAAAAGAGTTGGTCATTTTTTGGCAGGATTCAGCGTAATGGGAAGGCAGATAGTGACACTAGTGGAGGGAACATTTGAGAAGTGATGCTGTTGTAATGGACAGCGGTTCGGACACTGATGGATACAGTCGTTGATTTTTAAAATGAGAGATTTGGAGAGAAAGACAGCAGGTTAGGAGGCAGTGTGCCACATCGGGCCATAGTTAACAAGTGAAAGAATCACTATTCTGGAGTTTGGAGTTTTCTTTCTGACTGGAGTCAGAAGAAGTGAGAGCAGCTGTTACCCTCATGTCATCTAATGATGCAAGAATAGACTATAAAAAGGATAAATTCACATATTTACATTGTACACGTCAGATATCAGGACGTTTAAGGATCACTGTCAGATTTAAACCCAGAAATGCAACAGGAAGCCTGTCATGTCTGTACCCGCATCTGTCTGCAACACACACACACACACACACACACACACACACACACACACACACACACACACACACACACACACACACATACACACACACACAAACACACACACATACACACACACACACACACACACACACACACACACACACACACACACACACACACACACACACACACACACACACCATCCTCCATCACCAATGGATGGATTCCATAGGTTTCAAAGGTTTCATCTTTGGACGCACACACACACATACACACACACATTGCACCTTGCATGCTATTTTTGGGAGGTGCTGTCAAAGTGCGACGTACAAATTTAGAACTTGTTGGAGTGGAACACAGTGGAGCAGATATGAGGAACCAGGCCAGGACTGTTGCAAAACCACATTGTATCTATGAATTATGTTCTTCGTCAGTGGCAGAGACGGCTTTATCTCTGCAGTGTTAAACCCTCTGAGCCTCAAGCATGAATCACACATAGGTTTCATTACAATACCTCACACCCAGTCATTGTCTTGAACGTGATCCCGACCACACGCAAAGTGCATATGCACACAAACCAAAGTGTGAAATAGTATTAAAAATACTAAACACACACACACACACACACACACACACACATACACACACACACACACACACACACACACACACACACACACACACACACACACACACACACACACACACACACACACAAACAACTCAGCCCTGTTATTAACTGTGGTCTGTAGTGCAGTCTGTTTTATTTTATATAGATATATAAAACTTTCTTCGAAGAAAGAGAGGAGGAAAGTGTGCCCGTAAGAAGAGAGAGAAGAGGAACGCCCAGAGTATAGGACTGAGAGTAGGGACATTGAATGTTGGAACTATGACAGGAAAAGGTAGAGAGTTGGTTGACATGATGCAGAGAAGGAAGGTAGACATACTGTGTGTCCAGGAGACCAGGTGGAAAGGTAGCAAGGCTAGAAGTTTAGGAGCAGGGTTCAAGTTCTTCTATCATGGTGTAGATAGGAAGAGAAATGGAGTAGGAGTTATCTTGAAGGAGGAGTTTGTTAGGAAGGTCCTGGAGGTAAAAAGAGTGTCAGATAGAGTGATGAGTCTGAAGCTAGAAATCGAAGGTGTGATGCTCAATGCTGTTAGTGGGTATGCTCCACAGGTAGGATGTGAACTGGAGGAGAAGGAGAAATTCTGGTTGGACTTTGATGAAGTAATGCAGAACATACCGAGAAGTGAGAGAGTTGTCATTGGCGCAGACTTCAATGGACATGTTGGTGCAGGTAACAGAGGTGATGAGGAGGTGATGGGCAGGTTTGGTATCCAGGAGAGGAACGCAAAAGGACAGATGGTAGTTGACTTTGCATAAAGGATGGAAATGGCTATAGTGAATACTTTCTTCCAGAAGAGGCAGGAACATAAGGTGACCTATAAGAGTGGAGGTAGGAGCACACAGGTAGACTATATCTTGTGTAGATGGTGTAACCTGAAGGAGATCAGTGACTGCAAAGTAGTAGTAGGCGAGAGTGTAGCCAAACAGCATAGGATGATGGTGTGTAGGATGACTCTGGTGGTGAGGAAGATGAAGAGGACAAACAGAGAGCAGAGGACGAAATGGTGGAAGCTGGAAAAGGAAGAGTGTTGCATGACTTTTAGGAAGGGGTTAAGACAGGCTCTGGGTGGTCAGGAGGTGCTTCCAGATGATTGGACAACTACAGCTAATGTGATCAGGGAGACAGGTAGGAGAGTACTTGGTGTGTCATCTGGAAGGAAAGTAGATAAGGAGACTTGGTGGTGGAATGAGGAGGTACAGGAGTGTATGCACTCATCCATATCTGTTGTTATGACAGTTCCTGCCCCCCCCCCCCATCTCGGCAGTAGACAGACGTTGCTTTGGTGTCCCTTTCCAGTGAAACCATCAAAAAAATTATTTATTTTTTTTGCTGAGAGTTGAACATAAAACATTCACTACTAATGTGTTTCTGGATCACTTACCTCGCCCTGAAAATAAGATTGTGTTGTCATAATGAAATGTCACTCAGTGAAATTTCTTTTCGAGTGTTTTTTTTATGCTGTCGTTTGTATTTTCATTCTTTTTTTTGTTTGAAGTTTTATCTTTGAGCGGTCTTACGTGACCTGTCAGAGGTCCAGCGTGTGTCGTGTGCAGATTCCTCTGGGCTCTTCAGCCTGCTTTGGATGGGTTCAGCTGTCAGTGCACATTTCATGAATCTTCCACTGGAATATATTCATCGTACACTGAGCCATCCATTTGTCCATCCGTCTGTATAATAGAACATCTTGTCAACTGGACATTTGTAATTTTCACCAAATGGTTTTTGTAGATTTTAGGGAAAAAACATTGATTGTCTCTTCTGGAACACAACTTCTGGAACACATTTCAGGGCCACTCATGATAGTTCACGTCTTACTTCAGTCGATTTTGAGATAAGTTATTGACGATGGAAAAGTTCCTCTTTACAACTGAGTTTTTGCAGTGTGTTTCCATGAGATCACAAAGGCAAATGTCTACTGACTCTATTTTGTTTTTGTGTTACAGCTCGACATTAAGCTTTCTTTTGTTTTGCAGAAAGAACAAATCCAGAGCAAATAACAGGAAACTGGTGGGCCTTAGATTACACAACTCCTATGTGGAGTTAAATAAATATATAATTTATAGATTATAGATGTATGAATTACATCCAGCAGGCAAATATTAATTTTCTACTGCATGATGTTTTTGTGAAAAATAAGTTATAAATTAACATTTTTTGTAACACTAGTTAACATTATCTTCAGAGGTGTTAATTTGGAATGTTTGTTGTGGAACAATCTATAAAGTGGTTAAAATGAGCTAAATATCTACAGGACTACACAAACATGTTAATATCCACCTAAAAACATCCATGATTCAGGGGGTGTGCCAGAGAGGCACTGACCCGACCTGAAATCTGATTGGCCACAGAATTAGTTTTATGCAGCCCAGTTTAAAATTAAAAAATATGAACCTATAACCTTTTCAGAAACTATAGAGCACATGTGACACAAGGAATGATTGATGAATAGCATAATTGTAATAAGGAAAGGTGTGTGGATTGTGGACATATATTTGGCTCCTCTGTGTTAAATGTTGGGCGCCTTTATGGCCCCTGATTTTCAAAAATTCTGGATCCATCATTCGTGTATTAATAATCAAACACTGACAAGGAGCATTTTAATGCGCAGTGGGAGTTTTGAAAATGAGACTCTGCAGTAGTGTAGTTCAGCTTAAGTCGAAGATTGTACAAGTGAAGACAAATATGCATGTATTGCCCTCACACACACACACACACACACACACACACACACACACACACACACACACACACACACACACACACACACACACACACACACACACACACACACACACACACACACACACACACACACACACAAGCACTACTCAGCAGTGTTATTCATTGTGGTCTGTAGTGTAGGATTAATTCCCTTGTCTCTCTTTAAACATTAATGATTTCCCTTTGATGGAGTGGTGTTTGGCTTTATTTTAGTTCACCTTTAACTATTCATAACTGTGTTATATAATGGCAATTATGCATGAGCACAGGAGCCGGTAAAGATAAGAGCCTCGCGGTCTCAGTGCTGAGAAGGTACAGCAGAGCATGAAATCCATTTACTGTCGGTTTTAATTATGCACATCCTTCACTTGGAAAAATGACATTTGCTCCACTGAGCATGCAATGGAGCCCGGATAATAGTTAAACCTGTAAATGACGGGGCTCTTTTTGACACATGAACAATTCTGATTTGTGTTGGGTGACCGCAGTGAGAATAAACACTTGATCACCTCGGCCCCCAATTATAGAATGCAGAGAAAGAGCAAAACGCTGGAGGCAGGTTTTAGCAAAAATCTTGTTTGCTTTTAGTTAATATTCTACTTTTTCAATGTGAATTATTACATTTGAAATCAGTATTTCTTCCAGATAGCATTTAATGGTCAGTGTAACGCACAAGGTTGTGTTGTTTCTGTGTGTCCGGTAAGGTGTGAGGGACACAGCTCTTAATATCCTGTTATCTCCGATAGGTTCTGATTCAGAGCTTTGATTCACGACAGAGCAGTTTCTAAAAATAACATGTGGAGGTAGTGAGAGGAGAGAGTCTCTCTCTCTCTCTCTCTCTCTCTCTCTCACACACACACACACACACACACACACACACACACACACACACACAAACACACACACACACACACACACACACACACACACACACACACACACACACACAGAAAGAGACACACATACACATACACACACACACACACACACAGAAAGAGACACACATACACACACACACACACACACACACATACACTCACACACACACACAGAGAGAGAGACAGACAGACAGACAGACTGACTTTAGTCTCCAAATTACATTTTACCTTTTCTTAACCATCTCTTCCTCTGTTTTCAATCTGTCACTCTCTATTCCTCCCCACTGTCACCCGTCTGTCCTCCTTTCACCCCTTTCATTAAATCATTTAACCCCCTCCCCCCCTCTATTTTACACACACACGTTAATGCTGAAAGGGTGAGTATGTGTATGTGTGTGTGTACGTGTGTGTGTGCGCACAACTGTAGCAACAACACAGACAAGAAGCAGAACAAGGAGGAGCGGTGACCCATCCGGAGAGACGAACGGGACAAATAATTCCATTTAGTTGCCTGTATCTATTTGCCCTGCACACACACACACACACACACACGTGCACACACACACACACGCACGCACGCACGCACGCACACACACACACACACATACACACACACACACACACACACACACACACACACACACTCAAGGCGTGTGTGTCTGTGGATGAACTGTGTTCGTCTTTGCTGCACATGGGGACACACCACCAATAACAACGCACTTACTCTGGCACACTTCGCGCCCCGATGCCTGTGTCTAAGGTAATGTATGTTATCTTTTGTACTGGTATGAAGGTCATGCGGAGAGCTGTGTATGAAATATCAGATTACATTTGAATGAGAGTGTGGGTTTGTTGTGTGTGTAAATAGCACTATTAACGTCCTGTGATTACAATGTGCAAAAGAAGTCACATAGAAATTGGCTTCAGATGAGGATTTTTACTCCTGTTGTGGCAGTAACAGGAATTTACATTAAAAAAAAACCAGTATATGTTTGAATTTTATTCTGTTTTATGAATGAAATGAAAAAAAAAAAGTCTCTGTGTGATTCTTCATTCACTCAGTTCTTGCGCATGAGATTCCAGAAGTATTTCAACATTTATTTCTTTGTGGTTTTCTGTTTTTTATTTTTGCATATATTTCCATTTTTGGAGGAATTCTAAAACTGTTTCTTGATGTGCTCATAACCAATTGTTTGCATATTATCAGCAATGGATAATGTTTGACTCGAGCAGCCTTGCAAAGAGACAGCAGGTGTTTATGTCCTTTACCTGTCAGTGTTGAGTAAAAAACCCATTCCCTTGAGTATTACGGAGAGACTCTCGAGATAAGACAACAACAGAGAGGTGAGATATACACAAAGAGAGCAAGAGATAATGTGTGTGTGTATGTGTGTGTGTGTGTGTGTGTGTGTGTGTGTGTGTGTGTGTGTGTGTGTGTGTGTGTGTGTGTGTGTGAATGAGATACACACAAAGCACCATATTGTCCAATTAGCCCCTCAGGTACAACTTAAACATTGGTTTGTCCCACAAATAGGTCTCCTTTATCCAATTATTAATTTTAAACAAATTACCAGAAAACCCACAAAAGAAAAAGGCGACCATTTGGATTGTTTCATTGGGAAAACCAGTTGATAATTCTCAGGTTGCACCATTGCAGAGGAAGATGATGCAACAAAATTAAGTCATTAAAAGAACCGGAGTCAAACCTCAAGCGGGGAAACAACACGTAGAAACACAATAGAAAAAGGGCCTTTCTGTCTGATTCGAGGAAAAGTACAGTTTCTCTGTTGCTCTACACAGATCTGATGTTTTCTTCTACTGCTATTTTTAGTCTCTTCAGCGTGATGGAAGCTCAAGGAGGTTTAAGTCACACACTTAATGTATGTCAAGGTCTATTTGTCAAGCCTGTGTCATTCCGCTTTGTTTTAATTTTCTTTTACCAATAGATAAAACATTTGGGGGATTATTTTGACTTTTTTTTAAGACTGGTGGAGATGCATGAACTTATTTATTATGATTTAGTACAATTAAAGCTCATTTATACACTGTAAACACACCTTTTTTTAAGCCACATGCTACCGTGTGGACTTTTCTTGCATTGGCTGGCATACTTCCACAAGAGGGCAATGAAGAGCCAAACTTTTTTGAAAACAAAAATACAGTAGTAACGTAAAGGAAGACAAAAGTGGAGGCAGTGATGCACTGAAGCCATTAAATGTATTTTAACATGTGGATGGAGGGTTCTCTCAAAAAGAGCTTCCTATGTTGTACATAATGTCAAAATTTGTCACGTCTTGCTACACTGCCCCCTATGGCCTCTGGAGGTACTGCTCGGTTTCGCTGCTTTTCTTATGTGTGGCTTTCAGAAAACTTGCAATATGTAAAGAAGGCTCTGACTGCTTCTGTAAGCATTTTTAACGTTTGGCATAAGTCATCCTGAAAATGTGTCTCTTCAGTTTTAAAACAGGTAAATGCTATACCGACAGTTATAACTTTTATCCTCTTTACCAAAGTTGTTTTAGCGATGTCAGATTAAACAAATTTGTATTTATTTTGGGTAGTTTTTTTGGTCAGTACCAATTATGATGTCTATTAATCAGTAGAACTTGTTAAGCCAGAAGCGACAATTAGCCTAACTCGGTTGCCATGGACTGAATGTCTTCCAGGTCTTTAGCAGAGTTCATAAAGTCCCTCATGGGCTCTGCAGCCTTGAGGCCTTGTTAGAATATGGCTCATTGATCTTATCCTGGTCAAGGATACTGTGGTCAAGCAATCATTCAGTATAAAGAGTGCAAATTAGCTTTATAAATAGCCAAACAATACATTTACATTATCTATATATAACAACAATAAAAATAATGGAGTAATGACCGCTGATTGATCGCAGTTGGACAATTATGAATCTTAAAAGTTTTATATATCCAAAGTAAGTTTGTTATGGCTGCAAGAGGAGTTAAGGAAGCATTGATTTTTGATATGTGGCTACAAAACCCCCAAAGTTTGACTCTAAATTAGTCACAAATGCTTTTCAGCATACTTTTTCTTTCCTTGTTTTTAAAAATATTTTATTATTTAGAACATGATAGTTTTTTTTTTTACAACACGGCATGGATCCTGTTTCATACATTATATTTACCCTGATTATGTAGCTGCATTGTGCTTGTGTGTCTGCACAATAGAATTGCATCCTTTGTGTGCTGAGTCCATCCTGTGGGACTTGGCTGCAGTGCCCTAATGTCCTCGCAAAGAAATAAAGCACTGGGGCACAAACTGACATGTGATTTATGTACATGCATGTCAGACGATATTTTCACGCATGCCTGCTATTGTGCGGAATAGTTAGCATACTCGCCATCACATACATGCATACTGTACGCTCCTCTCTCAGCTCTCACTGCTCATTTGTCTCCTCTTATTATAGCTATCTCCTCCCTCTGTTTCTTCGCTTCTCACTTGTTTGTGCAGCTTGGGAGGCTACCTTCTTAGCCTCTCGGGCATCCTCTCTCTCTCTCTCTCTCTCTCTCACTCTCTCTCTCTCTCTCTCTCTCTCTCTCTCTCTCTCTCTCTCGCTCTCTCTCTCTCTCTCTCTGTATGCACAGCTGACTTGGCCTTGCCCACACTGACAGAATCACACACCATCCCTAGCTAGCCATCCACAAACATTCAAACACCAGTTTGACAGAGGAAGTAGGCCACTTTAAGGGGGATGCGCAGACTGCCTGCATCTGTCTTGAGTGGATTGTAACCTGGAACTGCTACCTTTAGCCAGGTAGGCTTGTTAAATCTTCACTTCTCCTCCAGGTAGTGCATCTTATTTCAAGGCTGATCTGAGATAGTGAGGAGTCTCCTGCAGTCAGACCTATGGTTCTTTTTGTCATCCTTGGAGGAAAAAAATTGATATTTAGTGGGATTCGTACAATTAGATTGACTCTGATGTTGTGGTACTGCTGGGGGGCAGGGAGTGGTTTGCTTGTGCAGAAATGAGAATGTGTTGGATGGAGAGATGGGAGAAAAGATAGGAAAAAGCAATAAAGGCTTGTTTATCACTTGGCATCTTTATGACAGACCCATATGAGGAAATGTGTGTCAGTGTTGTGTGCTATTTTGATCCATCTAAGTTGACCCGTGTCTGCTTGGAGTGTGGTTGTACTTCTGTATCTCCTCGTCAGATAATTACTGCTGTAATATCATCTTTTGGTGAACAAGAGATGTTCACATCCCATGTTATAAGCCTTTACGTGTTCCAGTAATGTGATCTAGCCCTCCACATAGCGAGGGGAGTTGTAGGGTGAGGAACAAGGGGACTGAGAGGAAGAACGATGACCATAAAGGAGGCGTGCGCTGAGAAACGAGAGGACAGAGCAAACAGAGGGGAATCAAGCAACAGGAAGCCCACTGGGGAAAAGTGCTTTTCTCTTGTCTCTTGTTTGATGTTCTCTACTTAGAGGAAAGAAAAGCAAGAGAGAATGACTGTTGCTTGTAGTTTGAGTGCCTGTGGACACAAGTAGGGAGATGATCACTAATGCACTATTAAAGCCAACGGTAGCTTTTAAAGAATCTTACAACACAGTGGTGTAAAGTTATGGAGTGTCTTCTTTGATCTGTCCCTCGTGATCGATGACGGACGGCGTTGTCGACACGCCACAGGTGAAAACACTAACAAAAACAAGAGCTAAATCCAATTGATCAGCTGGCCCCACATTCACAGCTCAAATAGATGAGATGCTTGTTTGTCACATGGACACACACACACGCACGCACGCACGCACGCACGCACGCACGCACACACACACACACACACACACACACACACACACACACACACACACACACACACACACAGGCTCAACAATCTTGCCTGCTCTTTATTTGAAGGTCTTTGCTGCCTTTTTCTGTGGTCACATTGTCTTCAGTTGCATGGCGTCACGGGGCAGGTTACGTCAATGACATTTCCTCTGTGAACCCTCGGCTTTTCTCAATAACGCCTTTGCATCTTATCAACCCACTCACGCCCCCCAAAAACGCCAGCCCCCCCCCACCTCATTTCTGCCTTTGACTTCCGTCACGGACCAGATTTGTTTTTTTACTAGAATAAACCTCAACTTCTCCAGATGTTTGATAAAAGTTGAAGTGCAATATTTTGAATATCTGACATGAAACATTTTGAATTGATCACACACACACTCACACACACGCGCACTCACACACACACACACACACGCACACACACAGTTAGGTTACATCACCAGCTGAAATATTAATGACAAGATGCTTTATGTTAATAAATTACAGTTGACATCACCAAACTAACCGCCAAGAATTTCTGTGAGATGTTAAACCTTTCATTTATTGTGCTGTTCTGCTTCAATTAGTGTTGGTGAAATATCCCCCAGTATTGCTACCAAAATTGCGGTATTGTTGAGGATGTACAGCAATGTATGAGTGGGTGAATTACATAATAATTTGACTTCTTTTCCAAGAAGAAAACCATTTATGTATATCTCCCCACCTATATATTTGAATAACCTCACTTGAAAACCTCACGGTGTCATGCTTTTCAGCTCCACCCACTACCTGTCAATCAAGTGCCCATCCAATCACGGTGAATCTGCCAGAAGGTAACACATGAACAAGAGCTCCTGAGAGTATTGTGGGATTACATAAACAGCTGCCACCACAAAAAAATACTCTATTTACTGTTTAATGTCCACTGACATATAATGCAAACACACTGTACACAAGAAAACAAGCGTTTTTTGTGTACAGTCTTGGACGGCGTCTTCCCGGAAGTTCGAGCCGCTAGCCGAGTTAGCTCCTGTCTTCACATTTGTCCATGTCTCTCACTTATGGAGCCGTCTTGGCTTCATCAAACATCAGCGGTTTATATTTTATATTTCGTTGTGATGGACCTCATGTTGTCGTGTGGGGAACCCCGATGCTGTATTCACCAGGACCGAACTCAGGAAGCCGGCTTCTACCTGGATGGCCGGACCATAACGCCGAAGCAGCCTTCGTCTTCGCGTTCCCGCTAGTACACAATGCGACCTCGCGCGATTGCGCATCAACAATTGCAACTCTACCTCAACGCGGATTTTTGGTCGGCAGTCCCGCGGTACCGTACGCGCATTCTATTGGCTGACGGCATCCGGAAGTTCACTCGTTTCGTCAGTCTCGGACTTACCTGAGACGCAAAAGTGCTTTAAATAGTCTATCAGAGTGTGGGAAAAGGTAACACAGATAGAAGGTGGTTTAACATCAGTATGGGGAGGGTTTTCGATCGCGGATTCCTCAATCGCGTGTAGTTCCTGGAACGCATTAACTGCAGACCGAGGGTGCACTATGTGTGCATGTGTGTGTGTATGTGTGTGTATATACTGTGTGTGTGTGTGTGTGTATATATATATATATATATATATATATATATATACACACACACACACACACACACACACACACACATTTTTTATCTATCTATTTATTTATTTATTTATTTTTTGGTAAAATACAACCTGGATTTTTCTTGAATTTTCCAAGTTAATTGTGTGTCTGTGTGTTTGTGTCTTTACATACAGTCTGTTAACTGGAATGGAGCAGATGATTTCACTTCGGATTAAAGAACAGCTTGGACTGTGCTCGTATGAATAGGAGTTAAATTATAGAAGAATAAGAAAGTTTTGTGGAAAACAAGCGGCATGATAGAAGGACAAAATGCTTTACACAGAAACACACTTCTCAGCAACAGCTTTGTCTCAATGTCTTCCTTTGTGTAATTTTGGTGTTTGTTTTCCTGGAAAATGATGCTGCCCGGTCAACCAGTCAGGCTGACGGCCTGGAGCCCTTTTTGTCTACCTTCACATCATTATAACAGAGAAAAGAATGGATGAACTTTTTCTATTTTGCTATTTGCTAGAAGGAGAACCAAAAACAACCCCCTTTGCCACAGCATCACAGACAGTAGTTTAGAGTTTCCTCTACAGATTTACGAAGACTTGTATCAACAATATGATCCAGTACTTTAATCTTCGTCTTCTCCTTTTGGCTTTTCCCTTCAGGGGTCGCCACAGCGAATCAGTTGCCTCCATCTAACCCTGTCTTCTGCATCCTCTACTCTCACACCAACTACCTTCATGTTCTCTTTAATTACATCCATAAACCTCCTCTTTGGTCTTCCTCTAGGCCTCCTGCCTGGCAGTTCAAAACTCAGCATCCTTCTACCAATATATTCACTATCTCTCCTCTGGACATGTCCAAAACATCTCAGTCTGGCCTCTCTGACTTTATCTCCAAAACCTCTAACATGTGCTGTCCCTCTGATGTACTCATTCCTGATCCTATCCTTCCTGGTCACTCCCAAAGAGAACCTCAGCATCTTCATATTTAATACAGAATAATATTGGACATTGTCCCACTGCTCAACTGGTAAATTTATTTTTCATGTATGATGGAAAATAGTATTCAAGCTTCTGTGTTTAACGCCACTTAAATCAGAGGATAGACATGTGTAAATCTGTACTTTTCCTGAATATGACCAGTTTTGGTATGATCGTGCCAACTTTGGTTGACTTTATTCCTGATCATAGCTATGACAGCAGGAAGTCTTCCTTTTGATTTCTCTGGCTTTATATGTCAGAGAGAAATCCATGAGTTAAGGCAGGGACCTGGAAAACAGTCGAGGACAGAGTCCTCATTTCTCAGAGAACAATGGGTTTAATTGGGGTGGATTTTGTAAGTTTGGGGGTGAATTTGATGAACGTACAGGTGGAAACATTTAAACCATTAATACCTGACTCAGTGGTGGGAGACAGGATGAGACTTCAATGGTCTTCACTTTAATATCTTGCTGTTACTTGAGCAGAAAAAATCCAAAGTGGAAGCGAAGGAAAAGGAGAGAAAGAGTTAAAGATGAGAAATGACACTTTGAAAATGAGACTCAGGAGGAGTCAGGGAAAGAGTTCAAAGGTGCGTCTATAGCTTTTGGAGGATGCAGAGAGCAGATGCTCCCCTGGGGTAGGTCTCTCTTTGCCATGGTAACTGTGGCACTTAAGATGAAGACCTCAGAATAAGAGTGTGATATATAAATTGTTAAATAAATTCAGTTTTGGAACTGTCTTAGAAGATATGAAGCAAGGTGATGCATGAATTTAAAAATCCCAGGTTCCTTTTTCTGGACTCCCAAAACAGGCATCTCTAATTTATACCTTCTGCATACTGTTTATGGTGTAGAGATTGTCCATGTGAGTTCAAAATATTGCTCCGTATCTGTGCTGTGTATCCTCTTCCAGAAGAGAAACCCTTTTCTCTTCTGGAAGAGAAAAGGGTCTTTTCTTCTTCATATTTTTCGTCTTTTTCGTCTTCTTTTTCCTGCTGAAGGACATTCTTTATTGCTTTCAAGGGTCTAATAAACAGTTTTGTACACTTTCCAGATGGAAAACCCCAGTGAGGCATTGGGATATTAGAGAACACATACTCACATAGAGTGCATGTCTTTGCTCTTTTAACTAATTTGATACCCAAACTATCTAGTTACTGAATGAGAAGACAGGTTAACACACACTCCTTTACTATACTATCATCAGATATCTTGGAGGTGTATTTTTGGGCTATATTCCATTCCTACAATGTTCCCTCTCAATCCAAACCAGATGGGATGACATGTCCCTGAAATGGTGTTATGTGTTCCTTCAGTTTTGAATAAACCACCAGTTGTATCACCAGAAAAGCTCCCCCACAACATCACACCTCCTCGTCTGTGCTTTAAGGTGGGAACAACAAACCCGAAATCTAGATTCATCAGACAGAAAAACAGGGGTTCAATGGCTCTGAAGGCCGGACCAAACAGTCTCCTCTTAGGTGGTGTTGATATGTGTCTGTTACCTATTTACCCACTAATGCTAACTGAAGGCGCTGTTTAACCAGTGATTACTGAGGCTGGTGAGTCACTAACTAGCTTAGCCTTTGCAGTCCCGGTTAGTCTTAGTCCTCCTTCCTTAGGATGGTTCCCCGGACAGCCAGTTTCTTCATTGACTCTACAAGCCGATTTTTAAAGTGAAGTTCTGGCACTTTTCCATATTGATTGACTTTCATGTTTTAAAGTAATGGCACACTTCAGTTTATTTTTCCATGGTTGAGAAGTTCTATAGATAAAATGAGAGCAAACATCAACAGGACTTTATAACTTTACCTGGGCATAATACAACTGATGGTCTCAAACTTATCAAGACAGCAAGAAAGTCCACTCATTAGGGGGACCGTATGACTTACTTACTTATTACCTACTTTTTTGCATCTTACTTCAGCGGTTTTACATCTTCAGAAATATTTTATAATTTAGGAAATACTCTAAATTAAAAAAAAAACTTTGAATGTGATTGGTTTGTCCAAATTTTGGACTGGCAATGAATTTCATCCTGGATCACAGTTGAAGACATCTCAGCTTGTGAGGCTGAAAACCTTTTACCAGTTTGCCCACTTTGGAGTTAAACATTTGTCTCATGGAATGACATTAATTTTACTTAATGGATTTGCCAAAAAAGACAAGAGAAAGAAGGATGATTGTGACATAAAACAAATGTAATATTCTGTGTTCATTTGCTGGTTAGACCGTCAATGCTCTTCATAGTGTCTCTACATCAAACAACAAAAATGAAAATCTTTTCTCTCCTGCTTTATGTCTTTCGCATCTGGCCTTTTCCACTCACTCATCTTATTTCTGTGTCATTATGTTTCCCTCCTCCCTTCTGCTTGTCTCATCCACTTTGCTTTTCCCATCTATTCACTCCTTTATCCCGCATTCCGTTTTGCATGCATTTTAGTGCCGGTTTGTTTCCTCCCTTAATTGAGGCGATGCCAGTGATTGTGTTGAATCATTGATGACTCTGAGCCGCAGTCTCACTCACATGTACAGTATATTTGCCCTTATATGAGCACATAAATGCAAGCACATTAACTTGTGTCTATTCATTTACCTTTGAAGCCGCCTCGCTGTCGATGCTGTGAAGGAGTGGAGGTAATGAGATGAACGTCGCGAGTGGACGTAAGATGGAGATAAAAGTTTGCTGATCGCATGTTTGCCCTTTTCTTATCTTTAGATGAGACACGATGACAGACCTGAAACACACGAGGGGTTAACGTGATTTTGTGTCTAAGTGTTTCCGTGTGTGTTTGCCGTGGAGACTGTGAGGAGGAACGAGTGCATCTGACAGGTGGCTCCATTGTGTCTCAAGACATATCTTCAGCAGTCAGGGGTTTATGTTTGTAGGCAGAGAGAGAGAGAGAGAGAAACTGCATGTCTAAATAAGATTTGGGGAGTAAATGTTTAACTGGTGATGCTTTACAATATTCATACTTGCTTCATAAAACAATCAAAAGCCTGAAGCTTGACTTGAACTCCTTTAAACTGCGCAAAAAAAGAAAGGGACAAAGACATCAGGGGCTTTACTTCAACCTTTTCTCCTGGGGTGCTTTTTATGAAAGTGCATTTCCTTCTAAAAATACATACCCTCAGAGCATCGGTAAGAAACCTTGATGCTCGGGCTCACTGTTGCGAACCATTTAGAAGGAATCATGGGGGGTTAAGAGGGAGCTACAAAAGAGAATGAGAGGTCTGGATCACCTTGAGGCGGCTGTATGCATCTATTAACATCAAGACGAACCGACTTTATGTTTTTGCCCCTGAGTCACAACTCTACACTGGAAAGGCTTCACAGTGGTCATATTGAAGAGACAATAAATGATAACCCAAACAAACAACAAAGAAGGCAGTCTGTAAATCTCAGGTTGTTCTACTCAAGGGTCTTTTCACGGAAAATAGCTAAAGTGCAAGTTTCTGTGATCAAACGCCAAGACTTCTCTGAGGTCTTCAGGAATTAGAGTTAAATTTAATTCTCAAGTGGCTGCTCATCAGTTATGTAACCCATCCAGTTTCTTCTGGATCAAGTTCGTGCCCCGTACCTGGAAAACCTCCAAGGAAAGAATTCCATGAAGAAACTTCGTCAGATGCATTGAGAAGCTGCTGCTCCAACTCCCTGTGGACGTCTGAAGATACAGCGTTTTCGTGTAGTCTCAGAAATATTCTGATATACAGTATGTAAAGCAGCATGTCACATGAGGGTTGGTGTACTCTGGGCTAAATCTTCTCAGTGTATTATTGTTGTCCCAGCCCATTGTTGTGTGCTACAAGTCTTATTATTTAACTGGGATGTATGGCAGAAAATGGATGGAAAGCATTTACCTCAAACTTTGATGATACTATGAGATTAGCTACACAATGTGAGCATAACATATCATTGCAATGTTTAATTGCATTTATTGAACGACTTTTCTATCCTCTGCAAATAAAAAACCCAGTCACAACATTCAAGAATTAGTTTTACATTTAATTTTTTTCCTTGAAATATGTAACAAAACATTTTTTTAGCTATGGAACCTGATAATTTTGGTAGCCTTTTCTAACAAGCAGTGTTAAAAGTGTCAGGATATGTGTAAATAATACATTATGCAGCTTTATATGAATCAAAAGCTTTATTTAATGTGTTTCTCCCTCCGACCCCCACGGTTTAATTGTCTGTTCTCACATTTGTGGCTCTGCTGGATAGCTGCTGTTGTGTCGGAGAGCAACGTCTTTGGTTTGTGTCCTCAAAATCACTCTGATAATCCGAATATATTAATGCTTTGAGTTTGCCTCCATTCCAAGTAATACCACACATAATATCTAAAGCAGTGGTTCTTAACCTTGTTGGAGGTTTTTTTTTTTTTTTTTCTTCAAATTTAAGACATAAGTATATGTTTTACTGGTGCATTTAATGAATTCTGCATTAATGTCACCTTTTTCAAAGAAAAAAACCAAGACAGTGCATGAACTCAAATGAAATGACCTACCTGCAAATCCGTGTGACTTCTGCTGTTGTTATTGAGAGACCAATTCAGATATGCGTGGCTTCACCTTGGCAAGTGCTACTCTGATGTCATTTTCACAGCAAAGTCTGTTTTTTTTGTTTTCCCTGCAGCTTAAGGAAGTGTTCCTTTATTTTTGCCAGAGTCAGACTAGAGTTGTTCAACTTGACATTGCAAATCATGCAGAACGCTGACTCCCATCACGTTCCGTTATACAGTACATGTAAAGTCACGTTGCACATATTCGTCCGACCACTTTCTTTATTTGATCAACATAGTTACTATGAATTAAAATATTAAGAAAGCAATCAGAAGACATATCATCATAATAGGCATAAAATGACTACTGAGTGCGCAAAATCCCATGTAGCACAGGTAGGCTAATCGATGTAGCGCCACGTCATCACCTGCAGCCAGGGGGGCATGTCTTCATGAATTGACACGATGTGTCAAACGTACACAGTGATTCGTGCATGTTCGGCAAAACACCCAACACGTCGTGTCAGGTGTTTTGTCTTGACCTCCATCCCTGCCGAGCCCCTGAGACGACTTACCAAACCCTTAGGGTTCGATCGAATCCAGGGTAAGAACCACTGATCTAAAACCAATGCATCCAATTCAGCCTTAATTTAAAAAAGAAAAGAATTTCATATCCATACCGCCTGTAAAGACTCTCTTCCTTTAACTGCACATCCATTGGCTGATGCCATTTATTTATTTTTTAGAGTGATGTGTGACTTCGTAAAACTGGACCAATAAAATTCTCTAGCGTTCAGAGGAAGGAAGCTTCTTCTGGATGCCTTTTTGAGTCTTATTTGCTCTGTTCCTGCCCAAAATTTATAACCACAACCAGAATGTGGATCGTTTAGTAAATTAAAATTTGAGCTCATCACGGTGGGGGGCGGCAGTGGCTCAGCAATAAAGCAGACGCCTTGAAGACAGATCGCCCAGCCATCACTGGCTCAAGATCCGCTCCCGCCAGGA
Source organism: Antennarius maculatus (assembly GCA_013358685.1). Classification (NCBI taxonomy): domain Eukaryota; kingdom Metazoa; phylum Chordata; class Actinopteri; order Lophiiformes; family Antennariidae; genus Antennarius; species Antennarius maculatus. The sequence continues at coordinate 7,615,810 of CM023623.1, read as the reverse complement.
CATCCCCCGGAGCGTGAGCTGACGGTGGGAGGTGCCAGCTCACCTCCCAGCCACCGCCGAGGCGCCCTTGAGCAAGGCGCCGCCACTCCCACCAGCTACTCAATTGGGGCACACCCCGAAAGTCGCTGCCAGCCACTGCCTCCCCATGTATACTGTTTGATGTTGTGTGTGTACTAATTGCATGCTTCTTTCTTTCTTTCTTTCTTTCTTTCTTTCTTTCTTTCTTTCTTTCTTTCTTTCTTTCTTTCTTTCTTTCTTTCTTTCTTTCTTTCTTTCTTTCTTTCTTTCTTCCTTTCACGGTCTGGTTGAATGCTTGCCTCATTGCTGATGCAACACTAATCCACTTCTCGACTGTTCGTTGATTTCATTTTCACTGTTGAACAAGACCACAAGATACTTGATCCTCTTTGCCAGGGCCAGAATCTCAGTCCTGACCCAGGTGGAGTATTCCACCTCTCCTCCAGCCTTGAACCGCAGCCTCAAGAGTGGACTTTACTCGTTGTGATTGCTTCGCACTCAGTTGCAAATTGCAGACATTCCGGAGGTCATGATCTGATGAAGCGAACAGGTCGTCATTATTGGTAAAGAGCTCAGGAGCAGTTCTGACCCCACTCTGGACACCTGGATAGAATCTATAGGTCCTAATCGTAAAAACAGGATTGGAGCAAGACCCACTGATGCTTGTTATTTTTAAAGCCAGACATGTCGTCGGTGTTTTTCACTGAGGCTGCTGTGAGAGAGATCAGATATTATGTGTTTTGGCAGATTAATTAAAGCTGAAATTAAATCCAGGATCTGTAATCTGCAATAAATTATATCAGGTTTTATCAAAACAACAAACAATAAATCCTGCTTTAATGGGAAACCGTCGCTGCAGAGTTGTTTATCGTACTGTTTCCAGCACCGACAGCTGTGTTGTCTTCCTACAAAAACTGTGGCCGTTCAGCTATGCTGTTTGGAATCTTTTCAGTGATGCTTCTTTATGAAATGGCAGAATAATTTAGCTTTCAGGAAGAATTAGTTTGGTTTGATATATTGTTTTGCTTAACTTTAGATTTCTGAAACGTGTCAAAGCTTTTGAAATTGTTCAGTGAGAGGAAATTGTCGGACAAATATATATGGGTACATGATATGTATGATGAAAATGCAACCTTTGGCAGACAAAGTACAAGGTTTGCACAGGGTTATTAGTTTTGTATTTCATGAAAGCAATGAACAAACTTAATCACAGCCTACATTACTGATATATTATATCATATTGCTGCAGCTGAGACACAGTGACCCTGTCACTGCATCCAGACGTACCATATGCTGTTCAAAACACAAGACATACAAGACGCTATATACTGTCTTCTATCCTTGGCAAACAGACTATTTCATTGTATTTATCTTAGCTATATATGCAGTCAGTACTTTAAAAACTGTTTTCATGAGCTGATCCTGACTGGAAGCCCTGGAAGCTCTTTGCAACCAGAACAAAAGTAGCTGGGGAAATTAATTTGAGCTGCAAGAACACACAAACAGCTTGTGAAATATCATGGGAGCTGTCTGAGACGAGGCCGCAGTTTCTCCCGTTTCAGCAGAGAGTCTTGTGACTGTGGCTTGTCATCATGGATTAACTTGACCGGCACAATGAGCCCCTTCAGGAGGCCTGCTGCAGACATAAAGTAGGTGCAATAGATTTGACTTTTAAATCCTTCAATACATCATACTTATTTTCTTGTGGGGACTTTTCTATGAGTCATTAGGTCAAATGGAAAGAGTTTCTCAATTCAAATTCGGCCCTTGGAAATGGGTGACGTGAGTGGAAGGCTTGCTTATGTGTGTGTGTATGTGTGTGTGGTCGTGGGGGAGGAACTCACAGTATGTTGCAATGATTTAAACATGTCAGAGAAGAAATGAAAGGACAAATTGATTTTTGGTGGGCGGTAAGATGTTGTAGCTGTAATGGCGTTGATTTCTTCCAGAGGTTTGGCTCCATCAAGTGTTAAAAGCTTCTCAGTGTTAATACCAGCATTTGACCTGGTTTTACAGGATCCATGATGTGCTACATTATGTTTTATTTGAATTGTGACCAGTCTTGTCAGACCCTCCAGAGCTTGAAGGACTGAAATCTGTCAGTCAGTGTTTGTTCTATTGAAGTGGGTTTTGTCTCGCCTGATCTGGTATTGCCATAAAAATCACCATGACAGAAGTACTTCATGAACGAGTTCAGTAACTTGTAATAATCGTGTAATAAGCAGAGTGGCTCGTGGCAGCCTGGTGAACCTGCATCACGCCGAGTTAAACGTGTAATATTATTGTATATAGACAATGATTTGTCTCTTGTCTTTGTTCCGTCTTCCAGATGCTGGAGCCTAAGGTGGATCCCCCCTCTTGCGATTTGGGTGGAGTCAGCGGAGATCTAGGAGGTGTATGCCTCCACCTTCCCCCCCGCACCTCAGAGGGAGAGGAAAGCAGCCTGTACCCCTCCAGCCCCTCTGAGCCTCGGACCTTGGGCAGTCCTCACCCCTCAGAACTTCTCACCCCGTTGGATGAGATCTACATGCCCCTCGGGAGTCTGCTGGGATCCGAAGAGCGACACAAGGTGCCCCCGACGCCGCCCCCGTCTACTGAGGGTGAGGACTACAAGAGTATGGAGGAGATGGACATTTGGAGAGAGGGAAAGAATGGTGAGACGAGCAGAGAGGAAGATGAAGAAGAGGACGATGAATATAGGTCTGGCAGAAAGAGTCCAGGAAGTGATGTGGAAGAGAAAGATGAAGAAGAGGAGGGAGAGAGGAATGAAGAGGAGGTTCATCTTAAACTAGTGGTGTCCAACACAGATGAAGACAACGCCTCGGAGCCACCTGACACCAACGCTCCACCATCCTCCTCCTCATCCTCGTTTGTCATCCCCGAACTACGTCTCGATCGCTCCTTTAGCGCTGACGCGCTCTCCTCGCCCAACTCTGACGATGAAGAGGACGACGAAGATGACGACGAGGATGAGTCCGAAGAGGAGGACGATGAAGATGACAGCGACGACGCCTACCTGCAACGCAGCGACAGCAAGAGGCGCAGCATGGTGGAGGGCGCTACCTGCGAGAAGCACGGAAGCGGGAGGCTCAGCGTGCAGAACTCCCTCCGCAGACGCACCCACAGCGAGGGGAGCCTCCTGCAGGACCCCCGCACGCCGTGCTTCACCTCCGACAATGCCATCAACTGCCTGGAGGCAGGGGACGCACACCACAAGGGTGGTTGGACTCTCCCATCTCCCAAAACCCTGAAGAAAGAACTGACCAAGAATGGAGGCTCCATGCATCAGCTGTGCATGCTGTTCTCTGGGAGGAAGGTAAGCTGCTGCACACTGACTGGTTTACGCAGGAGGAGTCACATAGGAATAAAGTTACAGTAGATTAAAAAAAACATTTTCTGCACTTAGCTAATTCTGCTCGTATTAAAATAGAGAAAGATTCTGTGAAGATACTGATGCCAGAAAGATTTTCTTTCTGATGTAAATCACTGATGAAAACATCTCATTCAGCACTTACCTTGTGTGTCCTCTAACTATTGCATCAGCAATGCTGGGATGATGTCGCCCAAAGGTGGAGTTCACCGGTTTCTGTAAAAAGAGTGACATCAAGTGGAAAAACAGAGAAACTACACGGGAATCCTGTGGTTACTGGGTTGTTATGTTAAATATTCTGAAGTATTAATTGTCACATTTATTTACCAGTAGTCTTATATACACACAGGACAGTCACGTGTTTAATGTTATGTTTACCATTAGCCATTTTATGCCAGGTGTGGTTAGTCATCACAAGGAGGGAGGGGGAAAATAGAAATAAAATAGAATTCCAGTTTTTCATGCTCTGACAACAATCTAATGTAGAAAAATATATTCCAAAATACTACAGTAAAACAAACAACAAACAACTAGCTAACATAAGAAAACCCCACTTGATTACTGTGTCTTACATTTTTTAAATTCACCTTATATATTCATTCAATATTAAATTTGTTCATGAGAAAAGACAGTATGATTCAGATTTAGCCAGGTCCACATATCCTATATTCACACATGAGATTTGTGCAGGTAGTAGTTGTTCTATTCGTCCAACAGAGGGAAGCATGCATCAAAACCTATTAGCTGAACGTCCTCACCTTAGCTGTGCACTGTATGTTCTCGCACTTCACAAGGTTATGTAATACAACAATATGCAAGACAACTGTGTTTACATTTTCTGCTGAACAATGAAGTAATGCATTGTGTAATTTATTTTGAATTATTGTACTTTTACTTGGATGCAGACAAATCATTGCCTCTGCACCGTCTGTCCCGGTGGAGCTTTTTATGGTAATTTGAGTGGTGCATCTGTGCACTTATTTCATCAGTATTTATTTGGCAAAGAGAGTTTTTTCCATTCATCTTTTGGCAACAATGTTTCTTAAAAAAACAAATGAAGGGAAAATAGAAGCGAGTGCAAATGACAGAAGCCATCAAGTGCTCATTTTGTCGTTATAAAATATCACGAGTGCTGCTCTTTTTAGTCCATTTTTCTTCCACCAGTCTCTCAGCACTTTCTGTCCTTAACTGGCAGTGTGTGTGTGTGTGCATGTGTAAGAATGTGTGTATGTGTGTGTGTGTGTGTGTGTGTGTGTGTGTGTGTGTGTGTGTGTGTGTGTGTGTGTGTGTGTGTGTGTGTGAGAGAGAGAGAGAGAGCTTTTCAATGAGAGGAATGCAGCAGACATGGCCAGACCCTGTTTGTCTTGGCATATTCAAGGATAAATTTACTACCTAATGGCGTCATGGACACAGTTCCTCACAGGCCTTTGTTTCCATTATTTAAAATGATCTGTCAAAATTCCCCCTCAGTTCATAAATGTTGTGACATCTCAAGGTGCAGAATGTGACCATGTTTGATGGTGTGAGGCAAGACGATGAGAATGATCATGTTGATTCAGGAGCTGATTTTGAAAGCTCATTTTCAGGTTATAGTTGATTTTTGTAAGCTTGGACCTCCAAACATACTCCAACTTTACAGTCATATTCAGAAAATATATAATATTTTTGTGTTACAGCTATACAGAAAATCGCGAGTATCTGATTAGAATTTCCAGCAAAAAATATGACCCAACATTGTCGTTATCCACTAATGCTCTCCATTCCATGATTTTTGACCTTTCTATAATTCTCAAAGTGCACAAGGTGATTTTGTGAGAGTAGCTGTTGCAAGGAAAAAGCCCAGTTATCCCAATAAAGCCTCACATCTTGTGGTCGAGTTAAATTGATATAATTTCCCTGTTAGAGTATTCCACATCAACATGGCTGTAAATTGGAGGGTTTTGTGTGTCACAATCCAATGAGGACTCCCTAGAAGAGGGAGGATGTAAGGATAAATGACAATTCCTGATCAATCCATCCAAAGAATCAAACACATTTTAGATGTCTTTTGGATTATTTGCAAAGGTTAGACATTATTTTCACTCCATACAACATAAGTAATCATGAAATATGACCTTGCTGGTTGTTCAAAAAGCTGCACACTACTGTATGTGTGATATATATGCTGTTGTGTGTATTTATGTACAGTATGACCATATGCACATGGTCATGCTGTACTTTTCCTTTCCATATTGTCCCTGCTTGTCTGTCTCTGTTGCTCATCGCTTTTTAATGCCAGGCCATATTTACTTAGACTTCAACAACCGTACACTCTGGTCCTGACTTTCTTTCCGCTCTGCACATTTTCCTCATCACTTGATGACTGTTAGCGGCCCTTCACTGGGTGAGAGGACAGCCAGACACTGACAGAAACCAGTTCAAGAGAAAGGGTGTCAGTCGGTTTAAAGAAGCTGCTAAATCCCTGCAGCTGATGGCTAACACACTATATGAAGCGGCCAGATCAATCCGGGTTAAATGTTGATATTTTCAAAAGCCATAAAAGGATTTATTAACCAAAAAGAAACCAAAGTTTTTCAAATGAATTAGATTAGAACATGCAATAAAATTACAAATATGGTTTGTTGCATCCTCTCATAATAATTTTACTAACTAGGTTTTGGTTTTTGTATTTTTTTTGTATTTTTTTTTTTTTCAGAGAAAGAAACCGGGGTACATGGCATGAATATTTAATATTAAGGAACAGGGGGAAAAAAACTAACAATGCTAGTATGATTCTTGTTATAACATTTGGCACAATCTGACATCATCTGCTACCTTATTGAGTGCTTTGATTGAATTATCAAGCAGGCAAGGAACATTTTGCTTCTAGTGGCACCATAATAGCCCCATTAAAGGTATAATACAACTGAAAGTGTAAAGAATGAAAGAACAAATTCTATTTTACTGTTCTACAGTTTGTGGGCACATCTTAACTACACTGAAAAGTCCCAGTTTCCATCACAAGGTAACGGAAGACATGCTATAAATAGCCATATAAGCCAAAACACTTCATGTTCTTTCCAGTCAGACCATTAAGTAAAACACTTGTCTTGTTGTCCAAACCCACAAATATTCCCACGTTTTCCAGACATCACATGTAAGTGAGTTGAACCACGTGTAGATCTGAGCGCTGTGATGTCAGCGTAAGCACCGCTTTTCTTTATAGGGGCACAAAGATATGCATGGGTGTAATATTGCGGGATCAAATCAGGTTAGCGTTCATTCAAAACCAAGTGTGCATCAATAAATTGGCATGACAACGAATGATTTGTGCAAATAAAGAATTTGAAATATCGTTGGTCATCTGGAACTGAGTCTTACAATATTAGTCCGAATGATTGCTAAATTGGGTAAGGGGTACTTCCAGGCGGACTGGCTGTGTGACAAAAATGAAATAGAACTGTTCAAAGAGAAGAACACTTGCTTCAAACAATAGTTCATAAATAATTCTGTCAATCCTTAAACTTTGGCAACCACATTGAGGCGAAAACCCCCCTTTGGTTCAATTAACATGAATAATTCCGCATGCGAACTCCCATTTAATGTTGGTAACCACACGCAATCAATCCATACACCTGATAATGACTGCATGGCACAATTAATGTTCTCTGCCTTAGTCCAATTATAAAATATAAAATAAGGACAGGTTGTAGCAAGAATTATAGGGGAAAATGCATCTCGTGCTAAAACAGGCATCAACAAATCGAATATGAGTTAAACTGAACACACGGCTTTGTTTTTTCTTTAGTCATTCGGATCAAAATTGAGCTACATAAACCACAAGCTGTCAGATGTGTTTGCATTATTGTAGGGTGATTTTCATGAGCTGCAATAGGCTTGAAAAGCCAATAATAGCAAAATAGTCATATGTCTGTGCAATGAAACTGATTTATAATGCTTCACCTTATAAATCTAACTCTAAGATTGACATGCCTTACACTGTGAATAGTGCACAACCGAGAATTTAGAAAAAATCATGTCCATTCCTGGACTAAATACCCACTGAACATTTATAAGTGAGATAAACAGTCGCAGGAACCTAAACATGCTATTTTTGGTCACCGTAGAAAAACTATTAGAGGACTTAGTCATGTTCAAGTACTTCTGCTGCACATTGAGTCTCTCATCGGCCTCCAAAACAAAGCTATTAGTGCTGGCCTCGTTCCCCATGCCCTGACGTCCATGTAGATTTTCACTTATCTTAGCTCAAAGGTTATAGCATAAGAGAGGCACGGCACTCGTGGATATCGCAACTGGGATTTGTACCTCTCGCAGGTCAGTCCGTGTGACTGGAGCTAATAATAGCATGTTTTTTGCTGAATGAAGTGGTCTGTGGAAACAATTTAAAAACATAAGGCGTCGATGAGAGCTGGTCTCAAGTGTTGTTTCAGCCAAATATAAAAACAGAATATATTCTTTAGGTGATTTGCCAAGGCCTGGGCCTTAAACACCATCTGCATTTATTTTCATAATTTCAGATTGGAGCATCCGTTATGTGTATTTTACTGTCCAGTAGGTGGTTTGGATCAGACATATCCGGTCAAAAGCTAAGTATGTAACATGTAAATATTTACTGAGCTGATGGAACAAGCTTCCAGGACAGTCAACAGAGTGTCCAGTCCCCTGAGAGTGGAATGAACTGACCATGATGTTTGTCTGTTTCTGGTGTTTAACTTTACACAGATTACAACAATAAATTAATGTAATGTAATGTTAACGCTTGCCAAAGTCAACCCTCCGTAGCTGCAGCTCTAATTTAGGTCAGGGTCGAGCTGCTGTCACCCAGATGTGAATCCAAAATGTCACCAAACTTCTGTAAAACTCTTCTTTCATGTCGCACAACTGTCTTACCACAAACCGCAAGAAAAGCCTGCGAGGAGAAGAACGAATAAAATAGTGTTTCAGGAAATTAGTTGCGAATTCAGAGCAGGGGGGTGAGAGCTATACACAAATCTGCAAAAAACTTATCGTGGCTTCGACACACCTACTTCCAAATATAAAAGATCAGTAGAAAGCACCTCATGAATGCTGAGTGAAAGCTAGTAGCTCTCTTATGGTTTATCATCTAATTATATACTAAGCTGGTTTTAGGTTTTGGGAAAGATGCTAATGGAAGTTATTTCTCAGTGCATTCATATGCACAAATAACGCTGGTGGCTTGTATGGCTGCAAAAACTTGGACCAAAGTGTTTCTTAACATACAGGTGTGTAACTTCCCCCATCAGGTTTGTTTTTATAAAATACAGCTTTCATCACAACACACACCGGCTCCCACTCTCCAAACTCCCCAGCCTGCAATCCAACACAGGATTAAAGTATTTAATGTTCTCCTCGGCGTAAGAAATCAGTCACTGTTCAGTCTACTTCAGTCCACGCTCATGTGTTTGGTTTTGGAGACGCTGGAATAAAACACAAAACTCCAAAATCAGGAGTTTGACAGGTCTCTTTCTTACCTGCCATCAGACAATAATTCATGACAGGGATTTGGACACAGTCAGGTTTTATTTGAGATTTTTTGCTCCCACTGTGTTTATTAAATGTAATCATCTGTATGGGATGGTGTGACATATTTAGGCCAAACATGAGATCCTCATAGATATTTATCCAAACCCACAGGAAGGAAAAATCATTTTTCTATTGAGCAACTTCATAAATAATCTTCTGGGAGTTAATGCCAGTGCCAGTCATCCCCAGTGGAGATATTTTATAACATTCTGCTTCAAAGTGGTCAGCGTTCGTGTGTTCATCCATTACTACAGTATGTCCACCAAATATCTTCACAACTGTTGCAGATGGAAAGATGAAACAAAAACAGATTACTCAGGCAAAGCTTTGATCTATGGTCTTACTAACACTGGCCTTCTTCATATGCACTTGTCTATGCACTAGTCAGGTGCTACTTTCAGGGTACCCTGACCTACCCTGAAAGTAGGTCAGGGTAAGTCGCGGGATGTTGCAGCCTCTGACTGCCTTGTTGGGATTATGACTGTCAAACAAAGGTCAATCTTTTATTACATAAGTTCTTAACATCTGCTGATCATTAGTTTTCCTTTCCAAGCCTAAAACAGGATGAGTTTAAATATGTTCAGACTTTCAAAATATGAGCGTATAGGTGTTCTATTGTGGAATTATTTGCTTTATTTCTTACATCGCTAACCTTAAATTAAATGTAAATTAACCTTACATTTATTGTAATAGTCAGTGTTTGTGTGTTCGTCCGTTCGTTCGTCCGTTCGTTCGTCCGTTCGTTCGTCCGTTCGTTCGTTTGTCCACCAAATATCTTCGCAACCGTTACAGATAGAAAGATGGAACTAAAAACACATTACTCAGGCAGCAAAGGGAATGAAAATGAGATGATGACCATGACCTTGAGAAAACTAGGTCAAGGTCAAATTTCAACTTTTGTACACTCAGGATAAAAAGACAAGGGAGATGGCCAGTGTGAGTCTTTTCTATCTTGAGATAATTTTGCACATATTGTATCTCAGGAACCGAATAAGATAGAAAGACAAAAGAAAAGGCATTATATTCAGGGAGGCAAGGGGATGAAAATTAGATCACAATCATGACCTTGAAAAACTAGATCAAGGTCACATTTTCACTTTTATACCTTTTTAGGTACAAATCTCTGTAACCTCATGACAAATAGAATGCACCAGTTATATGTTGGATCATGGGTCTTATTAAATGACCCTGACCTATGAAAGTAGGTCAGGATAAAATTTTGAATTAAGGGGTGTCGTGGGATGTTGCAGTCTCTGACTGCCTTGGTAAGGTTAATAAATAAATGTAAATGGAAAACGGATAAAGTCTTTTTTGCTTTTCCTCCTTTGGAAAGAAACAAACACATCTTTTCAAACTTAGCAACTCTTTGTGACTTCATGAAGTTTCAAACTTTATTTTTTTAATCCTTTTTTTTTTGCCAGGGAAGCTCCCACATATCGAAAAACTCAGCTGGTTTAAACACATTCTATCTCTTTTTCTCTGCATGGACTACTCAAATCATCAACCATTCATCCTGTTTAGGGTTTTGTATTTCGTTGGTGATTCTGTGGCTGTTTGTGATTACTCTGGGATTTTAGTTATCTCTGTGGATTGTTCCTGAATGTTGTTGCTGTCCATTAACTAGAGGAAGTGATAACACCTTTGAAACTCATTCTTAAAGATTGTATGTTCCTGGTTTTCTGCCATTTGAAAGGAAGTCAGTCCCTGAAGTTCGGCACGCAGAGGTCTCTTGTACTTTCTTCAGTACTTGTATGGTAACAAATGTGCACATGATGCTTCTAACAGCTGAAGAAATTAGTGACATGGCAGAAAAACAGTCATCTAAATGCTATTTTTAATTGTAGGGGAACTGCTATAGGAGAATCTACAACACTTACTAATCGATTTACATTTCTTCTGTGACCTTTAAACTGTTCAGTGCTTTGATGATGTCATCGCACATCATCCAGCCCTACTTATGTCAGCAGACCTGTGCTTTCCATCCACCTTAGTGCCCTTCTGTGTACAGAGTTAGTAATTAAGTGACAAGACTTTGGATGCTGTCGCTGGTACAACAAAGCCCTCTCCTGACGTTCAACTAATCCCAGAAAGGATCCAGAAGGCCCCTTGTATCATACTTGTGTCCCGCGTTTGCCGTTGACGGCGCTTGTTGCCATAGCAGTATTATACATACACACACACAAACGTGCTCAAACGTACACTCTCAAGGCCTCAGATGGCAAATGTTCAAACACGCTGAATAGGGCCGACAATAGACGTGCTTTGAGCTTTGAGCTCCAGTTTCTGACGTGAGCACGAGGTTTGGATGCAGAAATGAACGAGCTCTGTAATGATATTACATGAATGGTCAAACCAGTTAATACCACAATTCTGAAAATTGTCTCTGGGGCCACAATATGATCCTTAGACCCTCAATCCAAGTGAGAAAATATAAAAAGATATATATAAAAGGAATGAAGTAGCTGCAATATTCTTGGGCTTGAGACCGGAAGTCGCCGGTTCGAGACCTGAGTAGGCCAAACATCCGATGTGTGAGCTGGAGAGGTGTCAGTTCACCTCCTGAGCAATGCGGAGGTGCCCTTGAACAAGGCACTCCCCTTACAAGATGCTCATTAGGGCACACCTCGAAGTAACTATCCGTTGCTCTGCCTCCCTCTGTATTTAAATGTCATGCTGTATTTAAATTTCATGGACCCTGGTGTGTGTGTTTATTTCTGGGGCCTGTACACACACACACACACACACACACACACACACACACACACACACAAACATATTTTTAAAAAATATAGCAAGAGTGAAAAGTTTATTTCCCTATGGGGACAATAAAGTGCATATCTTCTTCTTTTTAAGAGTGGGCAAGGATAAAACTGTCTCTCGTTTGACGTGCAATTTTTTTCAATCAAGCCAAAAACCAGACTGAAGTAGTCTAGTGGAAAATATTTGGCCCATGATAAAGCATGAACTATGTGTGTAGGTGGTGAGTAGGTTTGCCCTCCAGATTCCCAACCAACACAAGCAGCTGCCCTGCAATCATTTTGCATTGGTCCAGTTCAGCCATTATCAAAACTTTTATTTACCTTGAACAAATATTTCACATGTCAAAACTGATATCCAAACCTTCCTGAAGTTAAACTGTGCACACAAACATCTCGAGATGTTGGAATTCCAGATGTGGATAATGCTGATGTTAAAACAATGTTCTTTAAGGAAACATTGTGTGACCTGCTGCTTAAAAAGGGCACACATGTTCTTTTTAATCACTAAGCTCTGCTGTTTCAAAATATATGATTTCTTATATGATATAACAATAAAAATTGAATAACAGAGTAGAACATTGACTACAGGTATGTCAAACACTTTGTGAGGTCAACGCTTGGAATCACACTTCTATTTTAGGAAGTCCAGCATTGTCACTCTGTGTCAGATCCATGGCTTTTTCTCCCAGTCCTGGTGTGTTTTGTCTCTGGTATTAGAAGGGTACACACAGTGAGATCACTCGGACTTGGTGTACTATCCGCGTGCCAGCTATGTGACCCGCATCATCATATAACCCCGGCTAAGCTTAAATGCAAGACACATGCAAGTATTTTGAAGCACACACAAAGAAAACAGGAACAACACACACAGAACGCGTGGAGAATAATGGGATGATGGGAGCACACATGCTGTCCTTCAAGGATGGGAACGAGGTCAAGGAACAGTCCGTTCTGGAGATAAAGGAAGGGAAGTCAGAGTTCACCCCTTGATAATATACTGAGGTGGGTAGAATGAAATTGAGTTGAACATTTTTTTTGCAGACACCATCACAATACGAAGCCCTTGTTGTTGCACCAAGGTTCAGTTATTCCAACAAACCATCCTCTGCTACACATTTAATCACACAGCACTATTAAGCTAGTCGTCAGGTCAACTTCCATAACATTTATAAGCCTCTATAAACCCACTTCTTCACCAGAAAATATTTCTTTCTCTGTATTTACATAATACATACCAAGAACTTTAAGCTTTTATGTATAAAATGTACAAAATCATGTTTAATTGTAATTGCTGTTTTGTAATAAGTGGAAAAGAAAATCACAGCGAACAGATGCTTTAAGCTTCTCTGTCCTTTCACAAATAGATGCCAACACCAGTCTGACCTTTACATGAGCTTGTGTGTGATCTGAGCTATTCCCGGGGTGCCACAGTCGGAATTTCATTCACAGCATTCCTCCCTTACCTCCTGCCCAATGTATATCAAAACCAGACATGCTGTTTCCCAAGAAATCATGGTTATATGGACCCCAGCTGTGTTTTTGGTTCAAAAAATTGACTTCCTGCAGCTCATAGCACCTGCAAGTAAAAACACCTCTTTAGTAGATATGAATATAATCTTTTACATATGGAGCTCTTCTTTCAAATAACCACAAAACATGTTTGGATAGAAAGTGAGGAAGTGCATCGTGTGTGTATCACGCCACCATTGCAGTCATCTCTTTTGACTATTATTATTTAACCACTGTGGTAGTTATTTCTTCAGAGACAGTGATACATCACAGTAATTACTGGAAGAACAAACATGGTGCAGATGTAAGCGTGGAATGGCAGATTACCATGTAACCCACCCAAAACACAACAAATCACGCCCAGAACAGACTGGGTGACTCTACAAGGATGGCATGTTTTTCTGGCATGGTTTATTTATCTATTAAACACAGCAATGACAGAAGGACATGTTAAAGCATCAATCTCACTTCATTTGGAAAATTCATTCTTTATCATAGAAAGACTGCAGAAGGCCAGATGATGGTTGACTTTGCAAAAAGGATGGAAATGGCTATAGTAAATACTTTTTTCCAGAAGAGACTGGAACATAGGGTGACCTATAAGAGTGGAGGTAGGAGCACACAAGTAGACGTTGTATAGATGTTATATAGATGTTGTAATCTGTATGCTAGGTTGGGCAGTAAGGAGGGAGAGACTGATGTATACAGGTTGCCAAGACAGAGACACAGATGGGAAGAACGTGCAGCAGATTAGGGTGATTAAGGATAGGGATGGAAGTGTATTGACAGGTGCCAAAAGTGTGATGGGAAGACGGAAAGAGTACTTTGAAGAATTGATGAACAAGGGAAATGAGAGAGAACAAAGACTAGAAAAGGTAGCTGTTGTGGCCACACAATGAAGTTATGGGAAAAAGTAGTTGAAGCTAGACTAAGGGCAGAAGTGAGCATTTGTCAGCAGCAGTATGGTTTCATGCCAAAAAAGAGTACTGCATTATTTGCTTTGAGGACGTTCATAGGGACTCTTTGGGAGTGACCAGAATGGATAGGATCAGGAATGAGTACATCAGAGGGACAGCACATGTTAGAGGTTTTGGAGATGAAGTCAGAGAGGCCAGACTGAGATGGTTTGGACATGTCCAAAGGAGAGATAGTGAATATGTTGGTAGAAGGATGCTGAGTTTTGAACTGCCAGGCAGGAGGCCTAGAGGAAGACCAAAGAGGAGGTTTATGGATGTAGTGAAAGAGGATGTGAAGGTAGTTGGTGTGAGAGAAGAGGATGCAGAAGACAGGGTTAGATGGAGGCAACTGATTTGCTGTGGCAGCCCCTGAAGGGAAAAGCCGAAAGGAGAAGAAGATCATAGAAACACTGTCGGCCGACAGCGAAGCCTCAGATGCTTATCCAAAATACGGGTTTTGCTGGAGCCTGTCCCAGCTGGCTATAAAGGCAAGAGGCAGGATACACCCTGGATGAGTTGCCAGTTAATCACAGGGTCGTAATAAATTCTTATTTTTATGTATACATATCTAAATACAATCATATCTAAATGAATGTCTTTCCAGTCTTGCTGCGTCAACTCACTAGCGCCCCTCGTGGCTGATCAGAGCATTGCTGCCAGCTCTTGACAGAATTGTGACTATGTTGTATTCAAATTCCAGACAGAAAGGTCATTCACTGGTCGGAAAAAGTCAATACCACCTTAATAGATCGTGCCTCTTACAGGACAGAGGGAACTTACAGCTTTTCAGAGGAACTCGGAGAAGTGACGCTGTGGCAGGAATTACTCATTAACATCCTCGTGCAGGAAACATAAAAGCACTGAGCTGAGAGGAGCTGAACAACGGGAGGAAGAGGAGGATCAGATCAAAAACAAGACAAGCGTGCTGTAAAACGATGTGTGATTTATATAAAGTGACCCATTTTAAATAATGATTTCCATTTGAAAACCTGACTTGTTCAGCGCGCTGAAATAGCAAAAGTTGGTGCACATTGTACAGAAGACATTATAATTAAAGGTAAGGTCTTAAGATGAGAAGATCTTGTCTTCATTGACAGTAAATTAAAATCACAATAAGAGGTTTGTAGTTTTATCTCAGTAATGTCAAGGTTTTGAAGTCATGAAAAATGTGTGTTAATTTTCATTAAGCATAAATTAAATGGATTTAGGTAAAAAGGTGATGGTGCTTACCATGGTCACGTCACAGCAAAAAGGTTTTGGGTTTGACTCCCATTCTGGAACCCTTTTTGTATGGAGTTTCCCCCTCTTATGACCTCACAGGAAAACTAACAAAATTAGAGAAAATTTTTATAATGTGTGTCTGTACTTCTTTATCATTAGTGAAAGAAATACTTTGCCAAAAATAAATTATAATTGAAGTTTTTGACCAACTTAAGTATATTTTGAGAAGATTTTAAAAAATAGATGCTTCAACAAATTAAAAACAAATTAAAATACAGTGAGCCTTCGCGCATTCGCGCATCAATGCTCGCGACTTTACCTCATTGCGGATTTTTGGTAGGCAGTCGCGTAATACTGTACGTGCATACTGTTGGCTGATGGCATCTGGAAGTGCGCTCCATTCCGTGAGTCTTGGACTTACGTGAGACACAAAGGTGCTTTAAACAGTCTATCAGAGTGTGGAAAAAGGTAATACAGATAGAAGGTGGTTTAATATCAGTATGGGGAAGGTCATAAACATTTAAATTACTGTAAATAGTAAGATAAATAGTTTGTCACTCTATTGCGGAATTAGTTGATCGCGTGTGGTTCCTGGAATGCATTAATTGCGAGGAATGAGGGCACACTGTATTTTATAAGTTTTATAAGTTTTTTCAGTGTAGACTACACCTCTCTCTCTCTGTCTCTCTATCTCTCTCTCTCTCTCTCTCACTCACTCTCTCTCTTTCTCTCTCTCTCTCCGTGTATGTGTGTGTCCGTGTGTGTGTGTGTGTGTGTGTGTGTGTGTGTGTGTGCGTGTGTCTTCCTGTTAAAACACACAGTGTAGACAATGCACCTTTTGTATCTGCTTTAATCATGTATTGAAGCAGGAATGTGTCCATATCCTGTCAGTAAGTCAGTGAGTTCACAAGTTACTAAATATTGTGCTTGTATGAGAAAGGACACACACACTATGTGTGTGTGAATGTGTGTGCCTCCCATCCCGTGTACAATACACACATTCTCACAGAAACCGAGGCAATTATTCTCCTTAACTGACAGCTATTTTTTAAAACATAATAATGCATAAAAATTATATTGCAAAAGAATTAATGTATTTTCAGAACCTTAAAGATTTAGTACATGAACATATGTGAATTACATCAATTGGTAATCTTTTAAACTGTCTGCTTCAGTCAACATTTTTTGGGTTTGTGATGTTGTTTCCATTTTCCTTTTCTTTATTTAAGATTTTGACATAAATATTATAATTATTATTGACCTCTTATAATGGCTCCAAACTCAGTCCTCTGTCTTTGTCTATTTATTCTTTTCTTTATAATCAACATCTACAAGGAAGAGACAAAGATCAATATATCATGAATGCTATTGAAATGAAAGCTGTGTGCTTATATCCATATATACTTAGTTTATTTATAAATTTAAAACCTGACCTGTTTTTGATTGAGTGATAGAAGACAAATAGAGCTGCATGATAAAGGATTTCATCTTGAATTTATTGGACTCGCTCCTGGGAAGTAAAACTAGACCTAAAAATACTTTGGTGCTTAAACTGATTATATTTATGTTATTGAATTATATCTTATTCTGACGTTACGGGCAGTCAATGCATGGGAAAAGACTGACAGGATAATCTAAATAGAATTAAACAAATAGAATTTATAAAGGCTGGGCCAGTGAAGCGGCTTATTATCTGTCTCTGTACTTTAGTATTCGCTTTATGTTTTAACCATACAATCTTACATAAAAAACGTAAAAGACTATTCCTTAACCAGAGCCTTTTTTAAATAGTCACATACATCGTTTTTGTCTTCTTCACAGATATACAGTAGCTGTGTTTTCCAGCTTTGGTGATCAGTATAAATAGAGGCCTCGTCTAAAATCAGACGTAATTTTCCACCTGCTGGTTGTCTGTCGGGACGGTACTGCAATCCTTCTGAATCAGGGAGTAGATAGGAATGAATGAGTTACATTCACTCACTTTCTCACACAAAACATCCACTTATGAGTGTGATTCACGTTTCATCATGTGTAGAAATAACCTACTGTCATTGTCTGTCCGTTGAAGAAAAAGAAGCTGGTTATGAAGAAGAATGATACTATTTAAAGTACACCATGAAACCTTTTTATGTGTGACATATATCATCCACAGAATTAACATGGTGCAGTCTGATTTGGTATGTCACATGGAAAAAATGTGGGGAAAGAATTTCCTCCATTTATGCTCTTAAATTCCACATCCTGGTAAACATATGACTTTTGTTAAGTCCTTGGTGCATTAATAGTAGAAAGAATTAATCAAAATCAATGAACGTAAAGTTTAAATCAGGTTGGATTGATTAGTTTACCATGTTAATTCCAGTTCACACGGTTCTCAGCACAAAGTTACACAATATTAATGTCACGACAAATAGGAAACCACCTGTCTGTGAGACGTTCACGGCTCTGTCAAGATTACGGCGAGCAGAATTTATGTTTGACAAAGCTCAAGCAGGCGTGTAATATTCTAATATGACAATACAACAGAGCAATTCTGTGTTTACTGATAACAGGTCAAAGAAAAGGAATACTACACGCGCACACACACACACACACACACACACACACACACACACACACACACACACACACACACACACACACACAGGAATACTGCATGTAACAAAGTGTCGTCCTCATAACATTTTGCCCAGGGGAAGTTTGATGAAGAGAAGCAGCAGAGGATGAAGAAATTTAAATACACTAGGACTAAGTTTTAATTCTTCGCCAGGTTATTTGCTGGTCTAGATTGCCTTGCTTTGGTCAAGAATGTTTAAGATAAAAAACACTCAGCATGCACACACAATAGGGCAAAAAAATGTTTAAGGGTCTGTGATGAGGTGTGATTCTTGTCATAATATTATTTTTAGTGACGGCTGAAGAACAACCGGTCATTTAGAGAAAGATGGACGTCATCCTCTTAGGTAATAGCAGATCAATGTTGTTGAATTCGTGTTTGCTGGACATCCGTTGTCTCTGGCCACGTGAAGATGTTTCTATAAACGCCATCATTATTGTGTTGAGTTTTCTTCAAGCACAGAAACGTGTTTGCCCATGTAATTACCTTCAATTAAGTCCTCACGTGCATCAATGTGTGAGCGAACCGGGCTGTGCTGCTTCCTTCAAACACGTGTACAGCACGTATGCATCCCTTTATCCATCTGACACTGCACGCACACACACACACGCACACACACACTGTGCCTGGCAATGGCCTGAAAGCACATAAAAGAATGAGTGTTCGCTAAAAATAACTCTGGCATGTGTGTGTGTGCGTGTGTTTGTGCGTGCGTGGGGGGAGGGGTACATAACACTCTTTTGTATGTGGGGGCCGGGGTGGGGCATTTCTTAGTAGAGGAAACAGGGAGGCAAAGTTGTGAATAAACCTGTCACGATGCAAGATTCAGATAAATTTTAGCACAGCACTGCTGGCCTGTAAGCAGACAACGAACTGACAGCTGTTTTTTTAACACAGTTGATGGAGCTCCCAGTAGCTGGGTGGTAATTTAGAAACTGAATTTAATATAATTTACATCTATCCTTTACATATAGCCCTTAATGTTCTGTATCTGTGCCCATGTGAGGCAGGAAGTGACCTACTGAAGCCCATAACAACCCTTCTATTATAGAAGTTAATTAATCTGTTCCTGTAAATTCCACCTTCACTACAAATGAGAATTAAAAGGAAGCAGGAAGAACAATTTCATTCCGCATTAAAACCTAGAGTTGTAATTTGAAGACCTTTCTTAGGGCTGCCCTCCCACTAACAACATGAGGTCACGTCTCCTGATTTGTGGTCTTGCTGTCCGGCACAGACGGGAAATTTTGCTTCCGCGTGTTTCTATCACAATTCTAGCTAATGCTAGTTGTACAAAGGAAGTCGACGTATTTCCCTGGAATATAGCAGCCTGCTGTGAATGAGCATCCTGTTCTTACATAGAGGCGGCTGCTTGAACAAAGGTTTTCTCAATCCACGTCTCTCCAGCAGCTCCATGGCGCAACTTTGCTCTCCTGACTCTTTGAATAATCCTGTCTGGGGTGAGAACAGGGGCTTCCCTGTTGTTGTGTTCCTGCTGAGATTACTGATTAGATTTCTCGTCTCTCATGACCTTCAGCGCCATAATCCCAACTCCTGCAACCCAATATAACCCGTGTTTGCTGTATTTTACAAAAGAGAGCGTCATTAATAATTTGAATGTGTGAAACATGTACTTACTGAAATACTTTCAAGCATAATCACAAACTTCCTTTAAGGACTATTTGAGTCTCAGTTGGAGGAAGTGGTTGTAGAGGAAGGATGTGGAATAGAGATGCCCCTCTGATAGCCACCTTTATGTCAAATACACTCACAGACACGAGGACTCACTATCTTACTGTCGCACTAATGGGAGAACCAGAAGAATCTTTAAATAGACATGAAAGTAATAGACAAATAAAAGAAATTAATGACGGTAAGCAACTCCGCCACAGTTGTGGCTGTTGCTCATCTTACTAGCTTATTTTATGTGATGTGTTCAGGTTTAAAAAATTCAAAAGCATAACAGGATATTATTTGGGAAGCTGGTTTATGTTGGTGCCTTAAATATAAATGGCTGCACATACCGGAAATTTGTGCTCATGGAGTTTTGTATCATTGTTTGAATACAATAGCCTGATGCACACAATGGAAATGCACATATTTTCAGTGTTTGCTTCCACAATCAGCAGTACACATCAGGATGGGTGCGTTGTGAGTCCATCGAGGACTGATTCGTCTTTTAATGCAATTTTTTTCTCATTCAGCATATTTTCCTACATGAAATTTTCTATGTAGGGATAAAGTCTAGATTCTTGGTTCTAATAATTAAGCAAGACCCAGGACATGTTCAGCTTATCATAGGATTGCACCTTTAGAGTAGAATAGCATTAAGACTAAAAACGTGTAATCGGCTGTTTGTCATTTTTGTCAAAGTCTGTGTGTGCATCACATCGTTTCAACCCCACATGGATCTGCAAAGGTTTGTAGGTCAAGGCAGTAGATGCAACTTCAAAATCAATTTTACAAAAGAAGATTATTAATAACATTCATGGAGTCTGCAGTTCACCCAGAACCGTTGACGGGTCGATGGTAATGTGGAGTTTGATAAAGTTTCCACAAAATAGAGCCCCTATTTTCAAAAGTTTTTGTCCTCGCTGCCCGAAAATGCCGTTGTAATGGAAACAAACAAAAGGTTTCTGTTTTAGGTGGAACAATTGTCCTTTAAACAGCTCTCAAAGCTCTCTTTTATTGACTCGACACCCTGACCCTGTGGTTGAGGGTTGACAACAGAGAATCAGCTGTCATCACTTATGGAAAGCAACAGCTGTTGCTGTTGCAAGTCAGAAATCCAATCTCAAAATGCATTTACTGCAGCAAGCCCCCACCCGACCCCCCTAAAAACAAAAACATGTTGTGTATTGTATAACACTGGAATCATTTTGGACAGTTTTTAGTTGATGTGGTTTCCAAAGCTCCGCTGCTCTTCCATTAATGAGCAAACCCCTCAAGGGGTCACCGTTTATAGGTTGTGTCACTTAAAAGCTTAAAAAGAGGTGAAGGCCAGCCAACAATGTCGTCACTCTTGTTGGTTGAAGCTCAAATTGGGTCCCACGAAGATAAAACACTCAGCATATGTTAACAGCTGTGGCTGGTATCTAGCTCAGATTCAACTGTGTGTTCCTGCAACACAATGATTCATTATTCAGACACGCACACACAATAGGGCAGCTTCAAACCTTCAGATTAGTGGAGATTGACCCCTTCCCCACCTTAAGGAAAATTCCCTTATTTTTCTCAACCAATCCGAAGCAGTGGGTTTGGCAGAAAGTGTAATGCGAAACTCGGGGGTCTCTTTGAATGTAGGGCACAGTTGGAGGCCGAGGGAAACTGCAGCCAAAGTTTCTCAGGCTCACTCACTCTCACTGGAATCTCTGTTTACTACCACCATCTGCTTCACACACAACCATTCACACACACATTTATTCAGCGAGATACACACACACACACACATACACATGCACACACACACACACACACGCACACGCACGCACACACACACACACACACACACACACACACACACACACACACACACACAGCCATTAGAGATTGATGCAGGGCATCAATGCTGCTGTCAATTAATCGTTTTGGTTCCTGGTGGTATGTATGCGTGTGTGTGTGTGTGTGTGTGTGTGTGTGTGTGTGTGTGTGTGTGTGTGTGTGTGTGTATGTGTAGGTGTGTTAACATCAGTGTAACTGGACACTGGGGTAACTAGCTATTTGCTGAGGTAAAGCCAGCTGCAGTATCTGCTTCAGACTACAGACAGGGCTGATGATGAAGTGTCTCCCCTTCTTCATCTCCCCTCAGCTGAGCGCCGGATCCCCCTGTAGCTGCGAGGTCGGCCCCAAAGGGACAAAGAAGAAGAGATCCAAGAACCTGTAAGTACTCAAACCTTTATCCCATTCTTCTTTGGCTGCTTTCATTTTCGGTTCATGTTGAAAGATCTGTTTCTTCTCACTATGGGTTGGAAAATAATGTCTCCTTTTATATATATGACGGTGGTGATCATGATGATGTCATTCAGCATTTGGGGGTTCATTGACACTTGTGACAATATGTTTGTGCTCGTGAACCTGGATTAGTGGATCAAGTGTTACACTATAAACCGCTTTCCTGTCATTTTTGGTTTGTTTAATTTTATTTTCATTCAGTGTGACATTAAATAACTGTTGTGCTATGTTTCTGGCTCATGTTCATAGACATTTTAGTCTGAAGGTGACAATGGCTGTTAACACCGATCATTTACTGCTGATTGTCTTCTTGCTTAATTGGGTTGTAAATGATGTGCTGCTGGGGAGCGTGGTGCAATATGTGTGTCACACAGGTTAAGTGTGTGTTGAGAGCAAATAGCGACTGTTTGGTTGTGCTGATGTGTGTCAACACCTCAGTGATTCGTAAGCTGTTGATGGAGCTTCATTTACTCTCCTGTCTATCAAGAAGAAAGCACATCTCTCATCTTAAGAAAGGTAAAATCGCCCACGCTGGCTATGTCCAGACCTGATTGCTGCTTTGGTTTCAGTCTTCTGTTGTTGAGTAAACCAGCAGATTAAGTGATTAAGATTCCACAGATGTTTTCTACAGTGCAAAACATGCTGCCTTTTTTGTCAGGTGTTGCAAATAACTTCAAACTTGTATGTTTATTTCCACAAACAGATTGGTACAGCTGAGAAATGGGATGTTTCTTGACTTTTACATCAATAATATGTGATTAACAAATGATAACTTTAGATAATGTAGTTTAATTAATAGGTGTTGCATAATTTTTAAAGAAATTATTACACTAATGATGCAAATGACCATAAGTGACAATGCTAAAAAATCACACAGCATATTCCTCGTATCCAGGCCTTGATGGTATCGTCACAAAAATGTAATTACCTGTAGGATATGCAAAGGTCCATTACTGGTTGGAATTTCCTGAGCATTTGTCTCTCACTTTTTGTATTTTCTTGCAAACAAATAAACAAACCAATCACCTTCTTGACACAGATAGTTAACTAAACATAACCTCAATACATTATCTCTCTGTGCAACTCAGAGGAATATAAATGTAATAAGTTTCTCCTATAGATAGAAACCTCTGGGTTCTATATAAACTACCATGAAGAAAATGAAGTTATTTCCCAAGCTGTTGGACATTGATATATAACATGCAGAGGAAGCTGCTGGACGAGCAGATGGCTTTCTCTCCTGTCTGATTGTTAGAGTTCAGTCAGTGTATTGCTATAAGAAATGTTCATCCTGCCCTTATCGGAAGAATCGTCGTCGAATTAATGAAACACATCTGAATAGACAATATAGAACAAGGACCGAAGTTGTTCCTATGAGGTTACAGATCCCATCACGTCCTTCCTGTCCTTCAGAGCTTTTGGCAAAAAAAATTTCTTCTAAAAACAGACACCGTTCTGGTCATCCACTTCTTAGCATCCTGACTTCTCCTGTTCCAAACCCCCTTATTCTCCCGACTTATCTTTATCTGTCTTTCCTCACTTCCTCCACTTCTACATTTTTCACTCCTGTCTGGTTTTCTGACTCCGGCACAGCTGTTTTCCTGCAATTATCCTGGCCTCTCCCCCCCTCCAGTATCACCTTTTGTTTGTCATCTCTCCAGGTGTTCTTCTTCCCCAAGCAATGATCCCTGCTCAACTCCCCCCACCCCCAGGCAGCAATAAAGCTGTAAACCTCCAGCCTAGTCCTGGGGGTTAATAGTCGGGACTGAAGGGGACCTTCCCGAGTAATTAAAGATCATTAGATCTCTGTATGGTGAAACAATGCAAACCCAGAAACAGTCAAATATATCAACATTTTTGATCACTTACTACCATTGCAGTTGCTCCGGCAGGAAATACAGACAGATGGAAGAGGCAAAATATTTAACGCCTTAAAAGAGTTTAATGCAAACACTGCAGAAATCCCCATCTGTGGGTTGGAGTGCAGCATGCATGGCTGTGCTTTGCATGCCACGTGTTTTGGGGTATGGGTGTGGATTTTAAACAAGTAATTCATTTCCAACACTGCAAAAAAAAAGTTTCAATAATTTTGTGAACACAATTAGAAAATAGGCTACTTAAAATAAAATTATGCACCATTGGACAGGATGGCAACATTTATGGGGTCACGCAGCGGTAATGAAGAGGGGTAGCAGCAGGAACAATGGCGCTAGTCAGCATATGAGCTCCCTGAGTGGTCTCTTGTTCGGAATATGCATGTCATGTTACCATAGCAGCTTTGTGCTCAGTCACCTCTCTTAGACAACTTAACACACATCCATCAATAAGCATTAGTGCTTCTGATTAATATTATGGTATCCTGTTTTAAACACTTTGAATCCAGATGAGATCCATCTCATCTGAAGCCATACTAAAATAACCTTTAGACTAAGTTGATCATATTCTGACACATACATGAAGACGCCACAATAAACTAAACCTGAAACTAAACCTGACAGGGGTTGATGATCGGGTCATTACAGGTGTCCAGACACTTCCTCTGTTAAAAATGTTCGTCATCTCAACTTACCAACCCGTAAAACTAAAAAACCTGTCCAGACCTCAGTGGAAGGAATCTGTCCTCTCTAAACAATGAGACGTGATTGGGCGAGCCCTGAGGCCGCCTTCTCCAGACCCCTCAGACTATATAAAGCACCAACATCGCCTCTCGGGGGGTTAGAGGAATGTCATTGTCAAACAAACCCCTGGACTCGGAGCGCTGGCAAGCCTGACATCCGTTTACATGCAGTCCACGATCGAGAACAGAACCTGCACTCAGGCCGTCACCCATGTTCCACACACTGGTTGATTTCTCAGAGAAGTACCTTGAAAGGTAACCACAAGGAAGCAGACGTGTGTGTGTGTGTGTGTGTGTGTGTGTGTGTGTGTGTGTGTGTGTGTGTGTGTGTGTGTGTGTGTGTGTGTGTGTGTGTGTGTGTGTGTGTGTGTGTGTGTGTGTGTGAGTGTAGTATCAGGGTTTTAATGTGTGGTGATCAAGAGTTAGAAACATCAAATGGGAGGGTTAGGAAGGCATGGTGGGGGCTGCTTAGCCTCCCACAAGAGTCGTTCCTCTCATGCTGGTACAAATCTATCTGACCTCAGCATGGATCTCATTTGACGGACACAGACAGTGAGGGAGGAGAATTCCCCATGAGGATGAAGAGCTGGAGAAGACTGCTCGACCTTTTTCTTAATATAAGCAGCCTGGATTTCCAGAATAGGGTTGAACATGTGGTCTTTGTGGCTGAGAAGGTGAGTTTCTCTAAAATAGAGCTCCTTTTTTGGGCCTTGATTGAGGGAGACTGTGAATGAGATGGTATTATATTTAACCACCAAATTTAGGACAGTTCTCTTTTTCACTGTTCTTCTAGGAATTTTGCAGAGTGACTTTCATTTTGCTAGGATTTGCCTTTCTGTGCTGCTGTGTGCTTCTCGTTGGTTTCTCAATGCACTTTGTGTTTGGATTTTTTCGTCTTTGAAAAGTACTGGACAAACACTCACAGTTTGTTCAGACTGAGCCCAAATAGCATCAATGTTACTCACACTGCTACAGATATACTAACACAACCCTCGACCCAATGATCCTCACACAGACAGCCATATGTTCATGTTGTGTCAAACATTTAATTCACAAGCTCACAGTAAATAGTGGATGGCATGGAGGCGGGGGGGGGGGGGGGGTTGAACTTTGTTCACCCTGAGCTGCTGTTCTCAGCATTACAGTTCCTCCCTTGTACTCATTGGGGGGACGAGGGGGGACTCCAATCACTGCCAACAAATGAAAACAGTGAAATAAAGAGGTATTGTGTCTTAACATATGAATTCATTGTGATCTGCAGTACGTCTGCTGCGCTCCCCCATGTGCTCCTTTTCCCTGGGAGCACGGCCTACTTGTTAGAACACCAGGAATAGCCAAAGGGGTGCTATTATTGCAGCTAATGTAAGTCAAGCAAAGAGGGAATAAGGAGTACAGGAACCTAAAGATAACAGTGCAGCTAAAGACTCTCACTCCTTCACTCAAGCATGTAAAGCACTCACATGGACATGTTGTATTTAATGTGGTTGGGAGCCGGTGGAGCGTTCCTTTATGGGTGGCAGCGTGCTACATCAAAGATCATCCTAATTTGATAATCCCCTACAGAGCATGTGTCAGTGTTTTAGTAGATTAAGTTAAGTGTAGAGCGATGTAATACATCCAGTGGAGTGTGATGATGTGCGCTAGCTGTGCTAGGGAGCTATTAGCAGGCTCAGCTGGAGCAATGTAATAAATTATCAGCTTTAAATACAGAAGTGCTCAAAGCGAGAGCCTGTGAGATGGTCCATTAGCACATAGAAAGCCAAAATGCAGAGTAGTGGGTAAATAACCTTTCAAGTATCATTCTGTGGTGGCTTTACTTTAAATGTGAGTATTGGAGGTTTTTTGTGGTTCTCTGATCTGCGTTGCCAGACTTTAGAACAGAGTTCTTCATATATATGGCTTCATGTTTAACTCCCTTTTTACTCCTCTTTCAATACTTAGTCAGGGTTATACTCAACATGCGAGTGTTTTTACACTTGTTTAGACAGGAAGTTATTGTTGTAAGTCACTGGAATTGTAATAAAGATCGAAAACTCAATGTCTGCAGCAGAACTAATGCTTTTTCACTGTAGTCTTATATTCAGGCATCAATCTTGCATTTATTTTCCTGACAAATTATTCAGCGTTCCTCCATACACACTGACACAGTCTGTACTTTCTGTTCCTTACATTTTTAAAGCTTTCCTGATGCCTTTGTGGATTATATTAAATTTGCATAATTAGTTTTAAATGGATAATAACGAATCTTAAAAATGATTTTTTGCTCAAAGACCAAAGATGACAACAGATTTACACCTGATTCACGCTTTGCCTGTAAAATGCAGTAACAGAAGCTGAAATAAAGATCCTTATACTGTACTTTAGATTAATGATAAATTAATATGACATGAGTTTGTATTAGACATAAAATGTTAGTTGAACCTTCAAGAGCCTGCAGCTTTTCATATGAGCAAAGCAGTTGAATCAATACCTCACTTTCTCCTTTTTTTATAATTCTTTTTATTTCCTCTTTTTGTCGAATATAAATATAAATGAACTTCTGTCATCTCTGGTCTGGAGAATGCTGATTTGTCTGCAGTCCCTTCCCTGCACGACCGATATTGAATGGATGAACGCATCTGTATCTTTCCTGGAGGTAGTTGTTGAGCTAATAATTTCACAGTGAGAATATTCCTTTGACATTTGAGTTGTGACGCGGGAAGAAATTCTTTCTCTCAGTTATGCTCCAGACATCTCACACATTCTGCAGTCACACATACCTCACACTCATGCTACCTCCATCGGGCAATGACAAGTGGCTTGACTGAGGCAGCTACAAGAAATGTAAGCCGGATTGTTTATTTCCAGGAGCAGTGTCTTTACCACGTTTGAGTTTCTGAAAATTAAGAACCACTGGATGACGCCACCTTTTTTTTTTTTTAAGTAAAGCAGCCACACAAGCTATCTGAAATATTTTTTGCAGTACCCCCTGACACCCACTTGGTGGCAGCATGCATTGTCCTTAAAGTGACAGTTTTTTTTGTCATCATTGTCACCTCAATAGCGACAGGCTAGGCTTGAATGAAGCCCAGACGAAATTTATGAAGTTGTCTTTTGTCAAGCCAAAAAATGCACAATACATGTCTTTTTTTCCAACCTTATTAACTGTCTCCTCTTTATTACATATACTGGTAAGGTTGCGGCAGTGTTTTAGCTAACACATGCACATTGCCTTGAGCACAACTTGAAAATAGAGCGAAGTAATGAATCCTGCAGAGATGTTACGAGTTTGTTTAATGCCAAGGGAGTTTTTATTTGGGTAATGTTCTCCAGTCTCTGAGCTGTTTTATGGTACATTATAGGACTATAGTGTTTTCATGAATCAGAGGCCTGACTTTTGTTCAGCTGTGCAGCATCTGGTTTCAGCCTACAGTACGTCATACAGGGCACATATTCTATTTCAATTAATGCATGAGTCACCTCTCCATCATTGATGCTGTGAACATTTAGGTATTAAGTGCATTTTCTGCTTCCTCTATGAGTCGTTCAGTCTTTGTGCTTCATCTATTTTTTCAATTTCTTCTATTCTACCTCATCTGAATGAAGAGAAAGCATTTCACATAACTTTATTTACATTCTACCCAGGTCCATGATTTTTTTTTCGTGTTTTGGTCATTCTAACGTTTTAAACCTCACCGTCACTTTTGAAGAAGAAAAGCCTCTTGTGGTTCCCTGAATCGTGGAAAGTAATGTGCAGCAGCTGAACCCACCAGAAACCAAACACACCCGAATCAATACACCCACAAAGTCGCACTCATCCTGATTTTAAAGGAGCCATTCATTTGTGGCTTCCTGCAGCCTTATTCTGTCTGCCTTTGCCCTCCTGCAACATTTGGAAAAAACTCGCATCAGACAGCTGAGTGTGTTCCCTGTTCTGGTGCTGTGGAAGTGCTGTGCATTTACACTAACATGAATTAGCCCAACCCGTCTTTCACACACACACACACACACACACACACACACACACACACACACACACACACACACACACACACACACACACACACCTACACACACACACACACACACACACACACACACACACACACACACACACCTGTGACTGGCATGAAAGCACCAATGAAGTGATTTGGCACAGGTGCTTGGCATGGGGGGTCTTTGAAATATTATGTGGGTGTTCTTTCATGCCTATTTGAGTGTATTCAGTGGCTGCCCTACTCTGCAGTTGTGCACTAGTGTGTTCCCCCCTCCCATGTGCATACTTGACTAAATGTCTATTACTGGAAGCCCTGTTTGTTAATTTGAGATGTACGTGCCCCCCTGGGACACTATGGGTTGGCAGTGGGAAAGCTTGCGGTGATTAGGGCCTGCGAGCGCATACTTCTGCTCTGCGTTATTAGCGGGCCACCCAATCCACAGTGGAAATCAAAAGCAGGGGCTCAGGAAATGGGTGTTGAGTGAGGTCACATCCCATTGAGGCAGCACGTGCTTCAGGTCGGGAAAAGCCAGGACACATACCTGGGGATTATGGGAATACGCAGAATTCTGATGCAGACCGTGGGGATTGAGGGTCTGTGTCTCACCCCTTGTGACGTCAGAGATGTGCAGCAGGGGTTCTTAGTGAATGTGAATTTGTCCAAGAAAGATTAGACGTTAAAAGTTGCTGGTGAGGAGGATGTTGGATGTTGGCATCAGAGGAGCGCTGGGGTCACTGTCCCATGTCAGCTTCGGCCTGGGCCGACTCACTCTCGGCGAATCCCTCCAGGTGCATGGCAGGATGGCAGGATGAAACAGACGAGTGAGATTGAGTTTTTCTTCTCTCTCGTTGTCACATTGGCTCAGTCCCTGCCGAGGAACCTGCCAGGGACGCATCTTTTACAAAGTCTGTCATGAGACGTTAGACCGATCGAAGCAATCCCGACACAAAGCCAGGAAACAAAGCTTGACATCCGCACTTTGGAAGAATTCTTTTCCACCAAATCTACACTTGGCTGAAGATTAAAATGTACATATAATACCTCTTACTTCCATCTTTTCTGGTATTTGTCTTTTTGATTTCTTGTGGATTGGATTTACAGAAATGAAGAACTTATCTGGTGATTCCCATAGCTTGGATTGTTTTGCTTGTGGACTTTGGACTTTCTTGCCTCATTTCTTATTGGTTTATTTTTGTCATTTTTTCATCCATATTCCATTTTCTACCGCTTCTCCTGTCTCACATTTTTTTGTAATTTTCCTTCTTTATTCACTCATCTTTCTGTCCCTTTCTTTCACTCAGGGCCAAAGACATGAAGAACCGACTAGCATTCTTGCGGAGGAGGAATGAATCCCCAGGAAGCAACACAGCCGGCAAGTTGGACAAAACTATGAAGTCAGTCAAGTAAGTGGCAACTTCCCCACAGCATGTGCACGGGGGTGTGTGTGAGGCTGCTTTCTGGGTGATGACCTGGCCTTGGCAAATAGACATGATGGCAGCAACATGGAATGAATGTGTGGCTGGAATGACACAAAAGAGAGAATGTTTGTGGAACAATTGCATGTCAGGGTAACTGAATAGTCAATCGTCAATACTATCAATTATTTCACTGCAATTTCACCTCTGTTGTAAAATCAAACATGGTTCAGTGAGTTTCATCACATCAGACGAACAAATATTTAAGTGCAAAGCATGTTTATCAACGCATCTTCGACGTGGAGCTGTTATACATCAGAAAATAGCCGGTTTTTGCTCCGTTTGTACATGTAGATTCGGGTCACATGCATGACGTCACAATGGTTTTGGTCCCAGGGACACCCCCCCGGATAAAAAAAGTTGCGGATACACCGACCACATGACAACGCACACCCAGCGTTTTCAAAAAATCCACCTTGGCCAGCGTTTTCAAAAAGTTGCGTTTTCGTTCCGGATATCTGCGTTGTCGTGTGGACAGAAGGCGTAAACGCAACAAAAAAGTTGCGTTTTCAAAAAGTTCCATCATTGTGTGGATGGGGCCTTAAAGTTTTACTCATATTGACTTAAATGCACCCTGCATTGCGTAGGAAGCTCTTTCTTACGGTGTCAAAAAAAAGGCTCTCATGTAGATCCCAGTGAGTGTGAGATGGGCCCCATGAAAGGAATGCATTATAGTGGAGAACTGAAAGCAGGAGGAGGCAGCAGGGGGCAGCCAGACCTGAGGGGGGAGGTTTCTGAACCAGATGACACATCCCAATTGGTTGGCAGTAGCCCCGCCCCCTGATTCTCCCCTCCCTCCTGCTTTTCAAGTTGCATTCACAGGGAATATAAAACCCTTCCCGCATCAGGGTGAAGCTGACACTCACTGCTGTAGCATCCATGCGTCTGGGTGAGCGTGAGGGATGAACCAGTAGACACACAGCGGGGAGAGGAATTACACACGTCCACGTTTCCACTCATCTATCCATAGCCAAAGCTCTGCGGATGGGTTACACAATGAGAAACCTGGCTGAGATGGGCTTGTTAAAGAACCGCTCTGCTTTCATCTGCAGGCCCACCCCAGAGGAAGCACTCAAATGGGGGGACTCACTGGACAAGCTTCTGGCGCACAAATGTAAGTTACAGTTTATTTGTTTTCTTTTTGTCTCTAATCTGCTGAAAATACACAAAATTCTTTGTCTTTTGTTCTTTATTTCTTTTTTTTTTAGTGTTATTTGTTGCAATGGGGGTGAATGAAGGATTTAAAATATATGTATGTGCTCATGTACGGATTACATATAGGCACATCGCTGCAGTGCATTAATCCCCACAGTCCGTGCATTACATAGAGAGAGACACAACCTCCTGGTGCGTTGCTATTTTGGTTTTCTGCAATTCCACCGTCTGCTCCCGTTTTTGTTTTTTTTTTTTTGTAAGAGCAGTAAGCTGATGCAAAGCCAGCGCTACATCTGGTCTTCATTGGGCTCCGAATTCTCCCTCTTCTATCTCTTACCTCACTTCTGCTAAGCGGAATGAAGTAAGAAATGACTGCCAGCTTTGGCCCTGCTTATCAGTGTGGGTGATTCATGGGAACGGAAAGGTGCAGACGGGAGAAGTGGGCGGACATGGCTTCCTGCCATTCTTTCTTCCGGATTCCATCTTCCTCAAATCACAAACTTGGACGGAAAATAGCATGAAGCACCAGAATTAGTCATTTTGTCTCTCGCACTGGAACAGCGGTTTCTTTGTTCATTCACAGGGGAGTTCATAGGGGATGCATGGAAGCCATGCTGAACAGTTCGGACAGATTTGGTTCGATTGATGTCACTGGAATGACTTGAAAAATGACCTGCTGTGTTGGGAGTGTTATTTTTTTGTCTCACTTTATTCCAACCGCATGACTCCACAGAAAGGCCAAAAAAGCTATTTTAGGCGGTGAAACTCTAAGGAGCACTTCATCTCTGCGGTTGCCATGGTGCTCAAGTTAACACTCTCCTTGTTTATTCTCTTCTCTCCTCCTTCCCTCCTTCTCCCTCAGATGGCCTGGCAGCATTCAGAGCTTTTCTGCGTACCGAGTTCAGCGAGGAAAATCTGGAATTCTGGCTAGCTTGTGAGGAATACAAGAAGATCAAATCTCAGTCCAAGATGGCCTCGAAAGCCAAGAAAATCTTTGCAGAATACATCGCCATCCAGTCTTGTAAAGAGGTGAGTGAAAATAATGGCGCAGAATGATTTATTGATTCCTTTAAAGAAGGGTAGAACCTTCCAACACGCTCACTTGTTTCATTTTCCCCTGCAGGTGAACTTGGATTCTTACACCAGAGATCACACGAAGGACAACTTGCAGAATGTGACGCGTTCCTGCTTTGACCTAGCGCAGAGGCGGATATACGGGCTGATGGAAAAGGACTCATATCCCAGATTTCTGCGTTCTGAACTCTACTCGGACTTAATCAACCAAAAAAAGCCCAGCTCCGCCCCAGCTCCATCCTCATCATAAGAGACCCGCAAAAGACATGAGGACAATAGAAAGACGATGATGATGAGAGAAAAAAGGGGGGCAGTTTGTCTGTTCATTTGCCTTGTGTGTGAGTGTGTGTGTGTGTGTGTGTGTCATCCTGTCTACTACAATTTATTTTACTGATTGTTATTGTGATGGTATGAGAGGACACGGCGAAGCAATGGCACTGCTAAGGAATGTAGTTGATCTGTTTGTCAAGGTAGATGGATGAATGGACTGATGAATGGGAGTCACTAAAAATTCACAAGTCCGCAAGCGAGGGCTGGCACAGGAGCCGGACGTTGGTCTGATCACTGTCTCATTGTTTTTTTATGGTGTCAGTCGTATGAACTTGTTTTGTCCAGTTGTACTGGAGAAAAGGAGGAGTTTCTCAGAAAAACCCCCACAGACACGAAGACAGTCTGGTACTGTTTTGTCACTATTTTTCTTTTTGAAACTTCCTTTCAAATTCCCTCCTTTCCTCCACCTCATCCTCATGAGTCCACCACAAAGATGTTGGTACGGCACGTTTTCTTTTTTGTCCTTTGGTGTTTTCTTTTAATCAGGATCTAAATGTTATGATAGAAGGGTGGAAAAAATTAGAGATTGCACTGTTTTATCTACTGCATCTCTGATAAACATCTACACCCCTCTTGGAGCTTCTATAAACAGCTTTCACCTCAATTCATCCTTCGTTCATCCCAAGATTGTGGAACAAATACTGTAAATGTTCAGCAGGGACAAAGACGGAGTCGCCAATGTGGGCGAAGAAAGCAAATGTATGAACGACCGACGGACTGTAGCTGTGACGAAACGCAGATATCTTTAAAAGTCTGTCTCCAAAGACTGTTTACAACAAGGGAGGAAAACTCATCAAGAAAGAGACGAACATATTCCCAAACATCTCCTATAACCTTGTAGCTCATTCCGGACTAGCAGAGGAAGCATTCTCAGGACATTGCAGCGACAGATTCCCACTTGTTATGTCTTCTCAGCTATTTCTGTTTTTCTACACACTCACTGTTTTTATATGCTTTAAAATTCCAACCTGCACTCCCTAGTTCTTTTGAGCAATACACAAAGAGGTTGCTCTTTTTCCTAGGCAGAGGAAAGAAATGCTTCATGTTGTACAAAATATTGCCTATTTATTTAGATGAACTCGACGGACGCCTCCTCTGCAGGACTCAGCTAAAAGCTCTGGCTTTCCTCTCAACCACCAAACAGGTCCAATGCTGTCCTGAAGTTTAAGTGCAATATTTTTTTATTTTGTATTTTATTTTTATTATCATGTTTGGTTTGTTCATTTATTTGGATCATTTTGGGGGAGGGGAACAAATGGCTTGAGCTCCGTATTAACTTTATTTGTTAAGAGACAAAAACAAACTTAGAGCGTTAGGGTTCACTTACAATGCAAACTTTCAAGAAACATAAGTAGCTTAATGAATTTCGAGCAAGTGATTTAACTGTGTATTATTTACCCTGGCAGCAGGCAGCCGGGGGTGTGTGTGTTGTGGGGTGGGGGCAGGGGGTTGTAAATATAATTCTTTAAGAAAACTATGTGATAACAAAATAAAAAAACAAAACAGAAAACCAGTAGGTTGTTGCTGGACCTGGTTGTATCTATGTAAATATAAGAGACTCAGACTATAAGATGACATGCATTGTTACAATAAGCGAGCCGGAGCAGGTACAATCTGCTCGTTCCCTGGTTATACTTTGCCTGTATAAGGAGTTTTCTGAAATGCATTTTTATTAATTTTACTGTTTACAATTCAAAATGCATCTCCTATGACAGCAAGAAAACACAGTAGAGTACATGGTGTCAATGCTAATGATAAATAAACCAACCAACTGATGACCTGAAGTGTGGTCTGGATTTTCTTTCTTCAGTGATCCATCTGCTCCAATGTTCTGTGATCGTTTGCTTTTCTTGTAAAGGGAATAGTGATACCGTCTGTGTGATAGATCTGAAAACACAATTTACCATGATTCTGTACCGATGGGAAAAAAAAGGGGGAGGCAGCGGCGGAGCAGATGGAGGGATGATGGAGAGACAGACAGACAGAAAGACAGCGAGGGAGGGAGGGAGATATACGTGATCGAGCCCAAACGGGGAAAGTCGAAATAGCGAGAGCGAGGAGCGAGCGAGCGAGCTAGCGAGCGAGCGAGCGAGCGAGCGAGCGAGCGAGCGAGCGAGAGAGCGAGCGAGGAGCGAGCGAGCGAGACCGAGCGACCGAGTCTAGCGAGAGATGCGAGCGATGCGCAGCTAGCGAGCGAGCGATGCTCCCGAGCGAGCTACCATCTATCTATCTATCGATCGATCGATCTATCTATGCATCTATCTATCTATCTATCTATCTATCTATCTATCTATCTATCTATCTATCTATCTATGTCTACCTATCTACCTATCTATCTATCTATCTACCTATCTACCTATCTATCTATCTATCTATCTATCTATCTATCTATCTATGATTCTCAACTGTACAATAATAATACTTGGAACTTTCATGCATAAAAGAAATTGATCCTGAAAATACATAAATGAATAACAATAATCAAAACATCAGACAGTTATAACATAAATGAACCGTGATGCATTTAATTTGCTCTTGTTAAGTCTCAAACAAAGTGTTTAAGATAAAATGGCTAAATTAAAAGTCCCAACACTCAGTCATGAAAGTGTTTGTGTAAGCCCGGATTCTGCTGAGGACAATGTTATTATCAAAAGCAAAACTATAAAAGGAAATCTATGTTGATCTTTCATTTACATAACAGTGTGGAGATTTTCCTGCTGGTGCTGAGTGCTTGTTCATGACGTCTCAGTAAAGCAAGAAAGTAGTCTAGACCATCTCATGAGATAACTCTTGTTCTGATTAGTCTTCATTATGAACTCACAGAGTTGCACAAAAACAAATAAAACTGTCTGTCTCTTCAGAGGACTGTCAACAATCTTAAATTGTTGTGAATGGCGTGGAATAACACGGAAGTGATGATAATGATGATGGTGATGATGATGATGATGATGATGCACAGACTTGTCCTGATCCCAGCTGTCTCCTGAAAACAAGAGCGAGTCATTCAGATCTTAGTGCTGGCATGTTGTTGGGGTGGGATAACAGTGGTATGTGTGTGTGTGTGTGTGTGTGTCTGTGTATGTGTGTGTGTGTGTGTGTGTGTGTGTGTGTGTGTGTGTGTGTGTGTGTGAATGTGTGTGTGTGTGTTTTATGTTTTCAGGGAGGATCAATGTGAAGTGCTGTTTGTAACAGTAGCAACAGGACTTAATCTTCTTAACCAGCTGCCATCTGTTTTGACAGACATAGCTTCTTTTTTTTTTTTTACCAAAAGGAATTGTCATTAACCTCTCTATCACGTCTCTCAACCTGTTTCCTCCGACTAGCTCATTGCCTTCAGAATCTGCCTTTTCTTTTTTAAAACACTCATCTTTTATGCCGTGCTGCTCTTGAGCTAAATTCATTTACCAAATCCCTTTGTTCATGTTTCCTTCCTTTGTGTTAATCTGTGTAAACCATATCACAGAGGACTGTCATTGTGTTCAAATTCAGCCGTCACAGGAGCCTAAAACACACTAGCTAGCATTTCCTGCTCACATCTCTCGTGTCCTGCTATACCAAATATGGCAGTAAGTGTTTCCTCAGCTGTGAAGGTTCTTATCCGCCCTACTTGTCAAGTGAAAATGTGTGAACAGGGAGGAGGAGTGTTATGATTTTGATTCTCTGTAGTGTTTACTCCTTTTCTTCACTGCTTTGTCAGGTAAATAGAACTCACTGGCATAAAATATCAAAAACAACAGTGTGTATCTATAAAATAATAAATTTACATATATGAGTCAAGTCATTTTTATTACTGTAACATCAAGCCACTGTAAAAGTTATTTTCAAGCCCTTTCCAACAAGAAAACCTTCAGATCTTACGCGACATTTCATCCGTGACCAAATACTTGATGTCAAAAAACTGGTTATGATTCATCAGATTTAGTCGATGACATCTATTGGCTTTCATTCTAGGACTAGCAGAAATGATACTTTCCATTTGTTTGAATAAAGGACAAAGAGGAGAGTTAAATTAAAGGATGCTGAGTCGGCCACATACTGCGTTGGGAACGTGAAAACATTCCCTGGATTGTGGGTCACTTGTCAAGGTGAAGACCAAAGTCGGTCAAACTTTACTCCGTTCAGTCAAATTCAGTAAGTCTCTTGGATGAGAGGTGAAATAAAACAGAAGTTAATTTTTTTTTTTAATTAAACCTCTGAGATTTGCAAAACCAGTCTTCTGACCAACGCCGCATCAGAAAAATGTTGGTCGTACTTTTGAAATGACCAAACTGTGAGTCTCCCGATGAGCATGCAGATATACAGTACAACTGTTTAAATTTAAATGTGAAAAACATTTGAACAACTGGCACTAGAAAATGTTACCGGAAGTTCTGGTCTCACATTGATGCTATGTTTCTATTTAGTTGTGTTCAAAGATTTAAAAAATTTGATTAGTTTAGTTTGTGCTAAACTAAGCTAATCACCCACTTGTTTTAGGTTCATGTTTAATTAGAAAAAAAAAAAAATTGCCAGTAAGAAAGCACATTGACCAAAATTTTTTAAGAGCTAATATCTACATTTGATAATGAACAAACATACTTATATTTAACATCATTTCAGAGCCACATAAAAAGTTAATATCATTCCCACGTCGTCTCTGGATTGGAATGCAGAGATGATTTGTTTGGCCTTTTGAATTGTGCTGCGAAGGAGAAACATAAGAATTGTGAGACTTGTTCAAAGCCCTAATCAAATAACCACATGGCGCTAATATGTACAATAAATACTTTCTTTATTCCTCTAGCAGATAAATATCTATTTCAAATGTAAGCTGTTTAATTGTGTATTTGTGTGCCTGTTTTTCGCACCATGAACTCACAGGACCCACACGAGTCAGACGTGTTGAACCCAGTAACACCTCCCCTCTGGTCCAGGGGTTACAGACCTGGATTAATCGTTAATTCTCAGATCATACAATCTTTCAAAGATTGGCAGGTTTACTAGAGAACCGTCACGACTGCTCATCTGCTGCTGACTTAGCAGTCATGTTAGGTGTTTGTTGTTCCTCTGACTCGACCGCATGGGAATCCATACTGTTTAATATTGGAAAATAATTCTAGTAATAATTCTGTCAGAGTTCAACTTCGATTCCATTCTCTGACTCTGATTCGGGTGATGTCATTATGACTTTCAGGATATGCTATGTGTCTTTCCTGCAGCCTTACCATCTGTTAATTCTAGGTTTATAAAACTAAAATACCCTTGATTGTGCTGAGCTGGTCTTTAATGTGGAACACTTTAAGTGTGACACGCCACTGGCCTCATAGACAGTCGTGGCACCCATCCGGGTTTCCATCCTTAGCATTTGGCTTATCAGCTTTAGAGGAAATTGACATGAAAACAAAGGAAAAACGAAGGGACA
This sequence comes from Antennarius maculatus, assembly GCA_013358685.1. NCBI lineage: Eukaryota > Metazoa > Chordata > Actinopteri > Lophiiformes > Antennariidae > Antennarius > Antennarius maculatus. The sequence continues at coordinate 7,577,836 of CM023623.1, read as the reverse complement.
GTATTAGGGAGCCGTATGTATGGCGTTGGTACTGATAAATTAGCTTCATGTTGCATCTCATCGGAAAATGAGATCTATCTGTGTCAACGTCACTGCAAGTTTGCCACTGACCATTTATTCAAATGATCTGCCGTTGATTATAGACCTAATAAAGCTCCCATGTTTAACTACATATGAAAAAATGAGTGAACACATAAATAGGGCAATATTAAAGTTACTTACGGACATATTTTACTAATCACTGTCTTCTAAGTCTGGGGCAACCTTACAAATGGTGTCAACCTTTATGGATTTCAGTCACGCCTAAGGACAGTCATTCTTTGCTGACTTCAGGTTTTTCACAAAACTACAATTTTCTGTTGTCTGGTTAATAATTTTTCAAATTGACATGATGCCAGTGGACTTTAACTCCAAACTGGGCCAGCAAAATCTCACTTACTCTAAACCCTTGGGCCTCCTTCTTCAAAGACAGTACATGCATTTAAGAATAACACTTGTCTCAACAATAAAATTGGAAAAAGTAACAGACAACTTGCTATACAACCAGTTTGATGGATTTGTTCAATATGCAGAATGTTGGAAGGGAAAGGTTTGCTGGATATTTTTGTTCTTACAGGGGTTATGTGAGGGAAAACCTTTTCCTTGGCAGGGAACGATTTCACAATGACAGGAAATCACTGGCAATAATATGGGGCATGTCATCATCTATAAGTGTGATGTTAACAAATGAGCTTTGAAGGTGTGTCTTGGCAAATTCGGACAAAACTAGATCAGCTGCTTCCTTGACGTTCAGCATCAGTTCTGTTTATACGGAAAAGATGAGAGTGGGCTCTGTCTTCCTATCTGAACTCTTTTCAAAACTGGCATTTTTTGAAAAAAATGTGTGAAAGTGCTTGTGTTTTATCTAAACTATTCTGAAGTGGTAGCTGTTGTAATTACGTTCGGCACGATGCAATCTTAGGGTCCAGGATTGACGTACGGCTCCTTCTGTTATCAAACTGTTTCTATGCTTGTGTATAACTGTTGGTTTTGTTCAACTCCTCAGATAATATCACAGAACCATCAATTAAATTACATAACAGTTGTTTTTTTAGTTCTGGGATCAGACCAACACTTTAAACCAATGTGTTGTCGCATTGTCTCCTCTCACATTACTCCTGCTCTTTCTGAAGCTCAAGGATACAATTTTATTTTCAGGAGAAGTTTTGGTAATGCAGGTGGCTTTTGCATGATTAGACAGCATTACACTGACACCATGCAACATGCAAGTTAAATCAAAGGTTAGCTGCAGTATGAAACCTCTGCAAGGTCAACTTCAATAGCAGCTGGAAAGCATTCATATCAGTTAAGATGCTCTTCTGTCTGCACAACATCAGAATTATTATTTTATGCCATTAAGCCTTATTAAAACAAGTTTTTTAACTTCTCGTCGATCTGCTTTGACTCAAACTCCACTTAAACAGACAGAAGATCTGTTTTTTTTTTTGCTTCACTTTAAATAATGAACGGGTAACTACAGCCGCATTAAGCTCCAATAATACACTTCACTATTAGGATTGCCATCAACCAGAAAAACCCATTTACCTCATCAGATTACTGGTCAATAAAATTCTCTGCAATTGGTTGTGTTGTTGTCCAAACCTGTATATACTGTATATTAGAATAAAGGCAACACGGGGTGATGTATTTAGACAGTAGATCTACAAACAGTTCATAAATCTATGTAGAGGGAGTTTATCCATGCAGAGGCATTAACCAACAGTTCCTTCCTTAGCTTTACCAAAAATAATGTTGATTTAGACCGCCAATGGAATGTATTTGTGTTGCCATCTAAGCTAAATTGTCACAATGTGCAATGCAATTCTGTAAACTCAATTTATTACAGGAACCTTTCCTTTTCTAGGTACCAGACAGAATTACACTTCACTTTCCTTCTCTCTGTGACACCTTCCTCCTCATCTTTGGTCTATTACATGCTTTAATTCACAACAACTCTGTGGTGAGCTGGCATTAGTGAATGTGTGTGAGGATGTGAAACAACACAATGCATTCCATCCAATACATTGTTCCAAAATCTAATATTTTGGTCCACACAACTACAACAGAAGCATGCATAATATTTTTGTGGTCCTAGCATCATTAAATATTGAATTTAATGTGAATTAGACAGAAACATTTTTAGTCCCCTTTTGTTTGCCATCACATTCAGTATTGAAGAAAGCATGACGATCTGTGACAAGTTGACACTCACACATCTGGCCATGTGACTACGAGCTACAGACACATCATAAACACACAAATCCATGACATTAAACCTCCTGCCAGTAACAATCACAAACCTGTCAGCGAGTCAGGCTCATAAATCAGCTCCTGGGCTGTTGATAACAGACTAATGTTTGTGCAGCAGGTCTGAGGTGACACTGATGTTCCACAGCTCTGACTCTGCAATCACAGGACAAGGAAAAAAGATTTAATGCTTTAAAAACTCAAGAGAAGACAGGAATCTTTATGCTCCATAAATATATCTCTGGATACTGGATACACAGTAGATCTGGAGCTCTTGAGGGCGTGGATATAGAGCAACACTCAGGACGGGAGATGAGACATGTGAGACAAATAACCTTATTTGGTTAAGGACCATCCTGCTGTGATGTGAGAGAACATCAACATCAGTCACCTCTGCTCCCATTTGCTACAGAATCACCTGATCTGTTTTGGTTTACTATCGTACGCCCCGTTGCTTGGGCACGTCGTGACCTTCGCAGTTAGGGTCAAACTACTCAGCTATCCTGCACTGCCATGTGGCTCCAGATTATTTAAAATCATAGCTGGAAACATGCTGAGATGCTGGACCAAGGGAGGGAAATCTAGAATCGGAACAGTCTAAAATTTCCAGATGGATATGGAAAGGCTTTTTTATTTTCCAGTGCCCCACACAAAATTACTAAGGACTCACTTTGAAATCTAGGAACTGGGAAGCGGCTTGTCACATCATCAGTAGACAAGCTAGTAAGAAAATTTTCACAGACACTCATACTTTGGTAGACAAACACAACAGTCAGGTTACTCGCCTCTAAAGCAAGATGGTAGATTATTTCTCTTCTGCTTGAAATGGGTTTGGATGTCAGTTTAGATGGCTTGTTCAGGCATCCCTTGAGAAAAAGAAAGTATCATAGTTTTATATAAGCCTGTTGCAGCTACCATCACCAAATACAGTAGTGATAAACCTGATCTAAATCTGAATCTGAATCTAGTGACTAGATGACCATTACTACCTTTCATCCCCTAAAGAAACGGGACACACTGCTCCATATTGGAGGGGGAGTGAGGATTGGGATAAGACACTATTTCAAACAATTTTTCAGCTCAAGTTTATTTAGCTCCTTATTTCGCCTTAAACACAGTAAAAGTTTTGAGAGGGAGGAACAGATTCTGTCTCATTGTGGAGGATAGAAGGTCAGCGCTCTGTTCTTAAAAGGAATTAAAGGAATTCAAACTGTTGATTCAAGCCCAGTAAACTCAAATCTGCTGATTATCAGCTGACTCTCCCCGAAAAGATGCTTTAATGTGTGAGAAGACTTTTTGAATGCTTAAAACACTTAATGAATTTCCTTTAAATGTCATTGGCTTTATCTCTTGCGTTGGTGATAGAGATGTTTATAGACCAATCGCTCTATCTGTTAAATGATGAGTCAGTCTTTCTGTCAGAGGTTTGAGTAAACAGTGTCTTTTAACAGAAAACCACCGTGAGTCAGAACTAAGGCAGTGGGGTTGTTAAAGATAGAAAATCACTGAGGTGAGCTGGGGATCAGGGAAATGATTCACAGTAGGGTTCAACTACATAAACGGGACCTTTACATATGGTCATTTGATCTTTATGTCAGGCATATTCTAGCAAAAACATATATTTTAATAACAGTGGACATTGTTATGCCGCGCTCTGTTTGCTTTTCTTCCACCAGCCTTTTATTTTTGCTCATTGAGAGAAAGTTTTTCTGATGCAGCCTTCAATCATAACCTTTATCTGCACCCCTTTCCCATTAAAAATAAAAATACACCAACCTCCCCATAATATAAGCTGTTATCATCTTCCCACATCAACCGGAGCCATAAAGAAAATGTAAAGCCTGTCTTTAAGTCAGAAACATTTTCTCACTCTGACGATAAAAGAGTAATTTCCTTGCTTCACAGCGCGTGACTGAAACACAAAATTTGTTAGAAAAAAGATAAGAAAAGGTGACATCGTGACATCCAAAACCCAGCGTGAGCTATTTTTGTCTCTGTGATTTATTATTCAGAGGCAGTGCACAGGAGATGGAAAGCATTAGTGATCTAAAAATCAATGTAGCTGAACACACACAAACATCATATCAACATCAAAAAAGCATTTGCTGGCACACACACGGATGCCTACACACACACACACACACACACACACACAAACACACACAAACACACTCTCACACTCTCGTTATATACAGCACAGACAAAGCCTGCATGTGCTAATCAATACGTGGTTTTCACCTGGATTAGGTGTTCCAAGCAGCATCTGCAGGTGTCGGCCACAGCCGAATGATTTAGCCATTGTATTTTCCACTTCTCAGTCACACACATTTGATTATGTAAGAGTTTAACACCACCCGGATCGTCTGTCAGCCCGTCTCACTCCTCGTGTCTCGACATGATGTACATTTCAAATGTGTTTTTTTATCTGCTTATAAAAAAGTATAGGAAAATATCACCACAAAAACTATATTTTAAAAAATCTTTGTAATGTTATGTTAAAATTTCTGATAATTTTAGATTTCACAACACCATGATGAGTGCATGTGGTGTGATTTGACTATGACAGACTTCTTCGAGAGCTGCAGCCTCAAGGAAACTTTGTTCCTCTGTACAAAAAGACAAAAATATCATTTAAAAAATAGCAAATCCTTTGGGCCTGGCAGATACAGATACAAACAGAAATGCATGTGAGATGCATTTGATGTGGCACTCACCCACAAACTCAAAAACCTCCTTTGTAGTGAGGAAAATATTTGGCCTGCAGGCATGGTTCTGAACATGGATTTAGAACGTTTATCGTTTCTAGGAATGTGGTGAAGGGTGGCATTGGATGAGCTAAAGGGGTTTTCAGCAGTTTTAAGCTTGGTGGTGAGTGGTGGTGACCTTGGTGCATCAGCCAAACATACACAGTACAAGTTGTATCTGTAAGAAGAAAATTCACTCTGAAGTCTTGTTTTATATATGTGCTCACATTCAATATCCATTTTCAACAACAGCAGCAAAAAGAGTTTTTAAGCTTGATAGTTTGTTTCAGTGTTTAATGTGTCTTCTTCTTTTCCTTTTAGCTTTTCCCTTCAAGGGTTGCCACAGCAAATCAGTTGCCTCCATCTAACCCTGTCTTCTGCATCCTCTTCTCTCACACCAACTACCTTCATGTCCTCTTTACTACATCCATAAACCTCCTCTTTGGTCTTCCTCTAGGCCTCCTGCCTGGAAGTTCAAAACTCAGCATCCTTCTACCAATATATTCACTATCTCTCCTCTGGACATGTCCAAACCATCTCAGTCTGGCCTCTCTGACTTTATCTCCAAAACCTGTAACATGTGCTGTCCCTCTGATGTACTCATTCCTGATCCTATCCTTCCTGGTCACTCCCAAAGACAACATCAGCATCTTCATCTCTGCTACCTCCAGCTCTGTCTCCTGTTTTTTCCTCAGTGACACTGTCTCTAGACCAAACAACATCGCTGGTCTCACCACAGTTTTGTACACTTTTTCAGTGATTAATGTGTGACCTGTGAAAAATAAATAAATAAATAAATTAATTAATTGATTAGTTTAAAGAAGAATTATTTCGTATTTGACCTTTGATATATATTAATGGAAATGACAGTCAGATTGTGTTTACATATCCAAAAAAAAAAAAAGTGCCTGTCCTACCTGCCCGATGGGGGCAGTGTTAGAATCTGGGGTAGCTTCAGGATCAGCTGTCAACCTGAATATGCTGGAGGTTTTTCCATCATTTGATTTTTTTTTTTTTTTTGTTCCATGATGGCAAAGAAATATTCTAAGACGGCAAAGCCATGATACTCATATTGTGAAAGAATGGTTGAGGGACTAGAGACATAATTTATAGTGGCAACAGAGTCTGACCTTAACCACACTGAGAGTCTTTGGTAAGTGATAGAGAAGATTTGCTGCAGAGGCCTGAACCTCCCATCATTAATTAAAGTCCTGGTGAAAAATTGTTGCAACTCTGGATGGAAATAAATTGTGTGACATTGCATGAGCTCATCCAAACAATGGCCCCTGCGAATGTGTGCCGTAATCAAACAAAAAGACGATCCAAAGCAATATGGTGTGAGTGTGTAACTTTTTTATTTATTTTGGCCGGTAAGTGTCCTGATTAAACCAAATCTGATCTGATTTCACCGCCAAAATAAAGGCAAAGGAAACAATCTTTGGACACAATACAAATGATTTACAGTACTTTGAATTCCTCACTGACAAACTGACATAGATAACAATCACATTAGATGAATCAGCGCCGGAATTCCAAACCTTGATTACAAGTTGAATATAAGTGAATATTTTTATTAATCCTTTGAGTTAAAGCATATGCTTTTGTCTTTGCTGCAGTATTTAGCACTATACATAAAAAAGGTATTTCTAAAAAACAGTCCTGCAAAAAAACAATAAAACAATACAAGACAAAAAACCTGAACTAGCACGTTGCATACCATATTCTGGGCTTTATTATTGCTCAAATATTGACATGCACAGAAAAGAAGTTTGGTCTTTTAGCACTGAAGGATAGCACAAGAATAAAATAATGTTTTTATTCTCCACTGCTGTCTTGACTGTAAGCCTGGAGCTATTTTCAGTTTAACAGCTGCCTGAAGACGTTTACGACTCAGAGACCGGCTGCAAATACAGAACAGATATAAAAGATGAGAACAGATTTATAAGAAAATTTGGGGAAAGTAGTGCAACACAATTGTTTCTTTCTCCTGTAATTTTTCCGCATAACAGTCATTTGTTATGTAATAGTTTCCATTTTAAAAACAATGCCAACATGAAAAAGTGTTGACATTTTCCATTTGAATGAACTTTCACACATTTTCATACAACCTGCTGAAGTAGTCTTATAGTTGGAGGTATCCATCACATTCACACGGTAATATTTCCGAGGCGGATCTGTTGAAAAGACATTATGAGCTTATTCTTTTCATGTGAGGCAAAAAAGCATAGAAGAAACATACCGTGGGAGCTCGGCCACAGCTGCACATGTCATTTCAAAGTGTTGAATACTGACTCTAAAAGTCTCACACGCATAAATTCATCACCCTATTAAATGTTTTATGGTAAAATCTTTTCAGGATTTCCATTAGGCAACTATACGTCAGGTGGGCTGAACAGGTCTGATGTAACCTCTGGCTGGTGAGTTATGGATGTGTTGCGGCAGGTTGTCATCAGACATGTGGATGACTTGTTTCCTCTTCTTTTCTGTCTCATCACTCAGGCCGGGGTGTTGCTGGGAGATAGGATGATGGGTCAGATGGTCAGACATCAACAGCTGTTCAATGCAGAATTCCTGGTCAAGGCAGCATTGTTTTCTTCATGGGTTCATAAAACATTAAAAGCCTTACGTGCATCGACACCCTGACAGACAGAAATGCATGCAAGAGGGAGTATTTCTGATGCTACAGGATTCTTCTTCCAGGTGTTCCGGGAATTTTACCACTGATCTGCCAAAAAATGACTAACTTTGGTAGCAGTAGGGTGTATTTTAAGAAGGAAGCATTTTTTCATCTGAATCGGATTCGCTTCGCTGGGCTCCAGCTGTCACTGATTAACACAATCAGCAGCAGTGAAGCCTGCCAGCCATCTGAGGCTGGTGGCATCCAGTTTTGTCATTCTCACACATGTGGAAGGATTGTCATAAGCCAACCTCCGGAAATCATCCACATGACAGTAACTGATTCCAGCTGCTGATGGGGTACAGCTTTTCACATGTGTTTACTTTTCTCTCCCTTTTTGTATTCTTTGTTGAGTTCTGCCCTTCAGGCTGAGGTTCGTATTTTGGAGTCACATCGGTGACATCACATGTGGAAAACATGAATGGGCAAGATCCTGGACGATACCTGGAAAACAGAGAGCACAGCTTTTGTTTTTAATTAAGCAGCACTGACTAGTTTAGGTTCTTTATGCCTTCAATAAACATAACTTCCTGAATAAAAAGTGACATATAAAGGTTTATATGCCTGGTGGATAGCTAATAGAAGTCAAATGACCCTTTTCCAGTGGATGACTGTGTTCGCTTTTTATTGACCTATTCCTGTTTCAGATGCTGTATCTCACACGCAGGCAGGTAGACAGGATTTCAAAGCAGTTCCTGGTCTCCCACGGTCGCTTCTGTGAGCCTTTTAAGAGCTGCAGGGGTGCCATTGATCGCATGAAGTAGGAGTTAAAGTCTGGATCGTGTGAAAGCTTTTGGAGCCTACGTCCCCAATTCTAAATTCAAAATGAGGATAACACTTAACATTTGAAGAGACGGTGGTTTCAACATGTTTTCTATCATGGCTGTTTATGATGATATGCTTTATTCTAGGGATTTGCATCTAATCTTGCATTCCTGCACGCGTATGTTTACAAGATCTGTCTCTAACAATTATCTTTCTGTGTAACAGGATGAAGCAAACCCATGTCAGCCTATCGGTGATGATACAGGTTTGTAACAGTTACTCCTCTCCTCCCCCCAACCTCTTTTCTTTCTCATTGCAAATGACCTAACTGTGAAAGACCTAACTGTGAATTCACTTAATCATGCTAAACCTAACAGGAGCACATGTCCTCCCCTCGCCCACAGACCTGTTACCTAATATCCCAGCCCAAAATGTCAGCCTGTGCTGCCACGTTTTGAATGCGGGACCTCCATTTACCGTCAGGGAGAGCTAAACAAAGCCTCATCCGGCTTAAGGTGAGGTAAAAATAAATATGAAGATAAGTCATGATGTGCAGTAAATTTTATTTTCATTTAACACAATCATGAATTTGTTGTGCTGGACTGTTTGTCTGTAAAGTTACTGAGTATTCAAGAAATTCAGTTAATTCTCCTTCTCTTCTTCTTATTAAGGTTGTCTAAATTTAAAAGTAAGCAAACCAAACTGAAGGGTGACTCTGCTCCTTAGTGAGAGCTCCCTGCCCCTCAGTGGGGGCAGCTGGAGTGATCCTGCCTACTGTGACATGCATACACTGGTCTCTATTGTTAGACAAACCCAGGAAGTCACTCCAACCCATATAATTTAAGCGACTCACCGTGAAACAACAGCTCGACCTTTTTACACGTCAGTCTTTGTATGGATTAAATAAGCCAGACATAACATGTTAGACAGCTTTATAGGAAATGGTGGGCAGAGATGCTGTTTTCCCTCTTTGTCACTGGTGTTTATGGAACATTAAGATGACCGGGTGCTTGAAGTGGCCTCAGATTTACTCCACAGATGTGACAGTAGCCTTCAGATCAGAGAGAACCAGCCAATATCTCCATTTTATGAATGATAAAAAATGATTCTTGAGTCATTTGATTTTGGTCATTTTTTTATATACTAATCTTTAATCAAGGAAAAATAAAAGGTAAAATATTTTACATTTTTCTCAACATTTCCAGGCTTAGTTGTGATATGTTTCCCTGTCTCTTAAGTACTTAATCCTGCTTCATCATCACAGCGTCATTAAAGCATTAACAGCACAGGCTCTGATAAATGCTGCCAACCTACTCATCCTTCTCACTTCTCTGCTTTGCACAGATGTGGATGTACATTATGTAGGATAATACAATCAGAATGTGAATGACGGAATAAATTCCTGAGGGAATTATGTACAGTATAATCAGCACTCAGAGCAAAAATATCTTTAGCTGAGCTGACGTCAGTAGATTGTCATATTAGAATGGCTAATTATGGGTTATTGCATCATTGTGTTTTTTAATTAAAACACCTTCTACTAAATTTGAAGCCACAGTTGTCAAAATTGTGAAGCCACACGCTGCTCATGCAAACAGATGAGAAAAGATTTGAAAGCTGTAATGTTTATGCTTCATGTTTTCTCAATATTGGAGGGAGATAATTTGCTTCATTTTCCCTCTTCATATTTACCTGGTGAGTGACTCACTGCTATCATTCCTTCTGCCCCCGACTTTCCATTAGTCTCTTAGCAACAAGGGCTTGATCCCTCCAGACACAGTCAGGAAACTCCTAGTCTCCTCATCTCCATGTAAATTTGGAAAACAGGAACCAGGGACTGGAAAGATAATCCTTCATGCTACTCCCTACCATTGACAACCGGGTTGGGTGTAACATAAATCATAATTGTAACATAACGCTCTAATAAAGCTGGATATAGTCAATGTGATCAATAGTCCGTGATTTGTTGTGGACGTTCTACCAAGAAGGACCACATCACCAGTTTGTCCAAAAATGTTCTAAACAGCCCAATAGTTCTAGGAATCTGACACCATTTAAAATCTTTGTGTCTGTGATTTCTCCTGTGGAAACCTATGGAGACATTTTCCAACAGTGTAAGCAAAGGGTTAGTCAATTATGTTTGCGCAAACAGAGTCACTCAAAAAAGACACAGGCACTGTTGCGAGCCTTATTTTCTTTTAAAAGCATCATCAAGAGCAGTTAATGAGTCGGTAAACAGGAAGCAGCTAATAAACTCCAGGCGTAAATATTGAGCTGTTGTTTCCTAACAGCTCTCCTAATAAATGTTTTACGTATCAGTGGGTCATGAGTTTGATTCTTACTGACGTGATGCAACAGTGATCATCTGAGGGGAAACTTTTAAACCCTCTGCCAAAAGGAGAGAAGAGGGTATAATAGAAACAGTCATTGAGGAATCAGACAAATCGACACAAACTTACATAGAAGTGAATAAAAGACAGAGAATGTTTTCACAGGCGTCTGTGAGCTCAGCGTGACACGTCCTTTGACGTCACACTTTGATTAACTGGTTCAAGCGGCGGTTTTAAAAAGCCTAATGAGAAAGGGAAACGGAAATACGTCTGGAGGAATTTAATTGTAGATTCCTTGCTCCCCAACCGCAGTGAAGGCTTCAACAGAGTGTGACCAGATAGCTGTAGCAGTGAGATTTGGATGGTTAACTCGGCATATCTGTGTCAGCTGAGGACGGTCCCAAAGTACCATCTTCCTCAAACAGTTTCATTCTGGAGTCTTTGGAGGATGAAGTCCTTTTCATTGTGTTTACAGTCCTGAAATATGCAATTTGGCCTACCAACGTGTGCTCCCTTCAAAACAAGGTGCATCTGTTGTCAAGGCCACACGATGACTTCCATTTGTGTGGACCCTCTTCAATCATGTGCTCCAGTTACTATCCCTTGCTGGGCATTTGTCAAGTGCTTATTTTGGTTGGAATTCAATTCAAGAAATTAATTGAATTTAATTCAAGAAGTTAAAATCCATGCCTCGTACAGGGGTAGAGGGTGCTGGTTAAATATTGAAACCAAGAAACGCAGAGGAATGATTAGTGGGAATACACCAGACTGGATCTCTGTCATTCACAAATAAAATCATTACTGGAAACTGGCATAAACATCTGGGTCACCACAGAGCTCCATTCCTCTTCGAGCCACAAAAATGAGACAGAAGCTACTGGAAAGTCATCCAGGATTAGATTTAGCATAATCCTTAATGCTGGCATCATCGGCAAAGCGTTATGATTGGAAATGATGTACAAACAAAGTGCACATTCACGTGTACGTGTAGGAGTGTGTGTGTGTGTGTGTGTGTGTGTGTGTGTGTGTGTGTGTGTGTGTGTGTGTGTGTGTGTGTGTTCCGTGACTGTGAATTCAACTGGATTTGTTGCTCCCGACGTCACAGCAGGAGCGCTTGCCCATTAGGGTAATTTGGTGTCTATTTATAGATGCATGTATGAAAACAAAAAGATGAATGGCATCATATTTACAGTCACACATACGCAAATGGAGAATCATGAGTTGTATTTAAAAATCAAAGTGCAAGTCTTTGTCATCTTGACAAAGACAAATCAAATGTGATTTATTTGCATGAAACAACATTTGTAGTTTACTTAATTAATATTTATATTTAATATTTTTCTGACCAGTTATAGAGCAGAAATTCCAGCAATACTTATAATTTTTGTGAAAAAAAGAATGAAAAGTACATTCTATTCCCTTGCCCCCCCCAAATTCTTTTATTTCTATTATGTAATTTCACACCAGTAGAGCACATGGTCGAGTGACTCCATCTCAGATTGATTCAAAGACACGAAAAGGGACGGCACGATCAATCGAAGGGCAGAATAGATTAAAAATATGTGGATGACAAGTACTGCAGCACACATTTGGACTAAAAACATAATCAGGTTAGACAGCTTCACACACAAACCTTACATCATCTTCCTCCTTGCTTTGTTGAAGACTGAGTTTAACAGTTTTCTAATGTTATAGTTCCTTCCTGTATCTGCAGTTTATTTTTTGTGTACTCATTGTGCTGCATTAAAAATCACAAACTAGTACAATTAGTACAAGACATCCATAATATTAAATCAGGTGATTAATGCAACCTGCTCTTTCACCATAAATAAAACATTTTTTCCCAATGCAAGAGAAATAAATGACTCATTACCATGATCCTATGTATATTCATTCTTTATCCCTGCTGTGAGTGCATTCTAGAGGAAAGAGCATGTATGCATGATAATCACTACATCGGCTGCTCGGTTCTTAACCTGCTTTATGTGAGAGCAATCAGGACACTTTGTGAATCAGTGAATTCTGTTTAAGGTCATATATACAATTATATGCACAGGTAGTGAAATAAGTAGGGCAGCACCACAACTACCGAGTGCCGCAGTGTTTTGTAACAGCCTGCAGAGTCTTAATCTGAATCATCAACATTGATTTTTTTTCTCACAAGAGAGAAAGTTAGAGTGAGGGAGAGGATGTGATAAGATTGGAGCGGAGACTTTAATGTATTCCTGATGTCGAAGACGTGAAGGAGGATGGAGGACAATGCAAAGGTAACAGGTCCTAAAACAAGAGGTTGCACCAGAAAAATGTTGTTTATCCTGCACATGCTATTACTGTAAAATCTATTTTGCTTATTTTTACAAACAATTATTTTTTTGTTATTTGTTTTCTGCTGCCCGTCAGGCTGCACTCGGGACACAGGAAACAAAAGACAGCCTGCACAAGAGGAGCATCAGTGCCGCTTGCACAGAGGATGATGAATATGGAAAGTGAATAAGACTCTTCATGTCAGAATGGTGGCTTCAAAGAGCAGATTAGTAAGCTCAAAGCAAAAGTGGATGGTCAGTGAGATGTACTGAAGATGCCCATTATACAACCTGTAACAAGATAAATGACACAGAGGTGAAGAAAAACAAGGGTGGATAAGATGACATGAACATCAAACCTAGAATCAAGCTTTATTGTGGCTTGTATGGGCTATACATTCTACAGTGTTCGATTCACCTTCATCACAATAAATGCAAAAGGAAAAATAGAGCAGAATTCTTTTAAAATAATAGCAAATACATGATCAAGCATCAACATTAATAATATTACATGATGGATGATTGTAAAATCCTGTTTTACCACGTAAAAAGTTAATGTAGCTGAAAATGAATAATTCACATAACACACAAAGTATAAGTAGTTAAAAATTTACCCTTAGTCATCGATTTCTTACTCTAAATATTTTCTGTAAATGTCTGTGATGGAGGTTCTTGAGAAACATTTTTTTAAATATAAATTTAGAAACAATCATGCACCAAACATTGCATGATTTTTCTCAGAATTAGCCCCGTGTCTGCAGCCATGTCACTCCAACTTATTCAGAAGCTGACACCACAGAAGAAGTCGGAGATGAACTCTTTAGTGGAAGAATCAGTAACACGTCTCTTATTGCATCACGGGCAGAATTTAAAGCCCCCGGGGTCCTTGAGATGCCCTGTCTCTATTGTAGCAGCCAACTAATGAGGTTCCATTTATAGACTGTTCATTTATATGATGTCAGTGCTCAGGTCAAACCATCACACACACCTCCAGATATGAGTCTCCAAGGAGCACATTCCTAATGGATAAATGTAATTTATGAATACCTAGAGAACTATTGCTTTCCTAATTTACTATTCCAATCATTTATTTATAATAGTGGCTCTTCTTGTCCCACATGGACACTGTTTTATAAATGTCATTTATTTAATTAGTACCTTAAAGTTGAGGCTATAATTGACACCTACATCTTTGAGGGCTGATATTTAGAAACTTCTGGTAAACCATGACTAAATATGGGCGTCATGGCTGCCGTCCTGGGACAGAATCACTTCTTATTGAACTCTGTTGTAATCACCAGATATAATGGTCACTTTCTTTGAAAAAAAAACAAATTATCTAACCTGTATTCATTCTTATCATGTGTTTTACCTCATTTATGAATAACCCTGAATTCCTTTGAATTTGCAAGACATCTTTTTCTCAGAAACAGCATCAGACATACTTTATCCCACATCAAAATTTTAGGCCTATTCCAGTATATTCCACCCGAGGGATAAACTGACAAAAACTCTATCATCGTTTTCTTTCTGCGTCATAACCACAACCATAACATACCAGATACTGGGCATGAGATCGTTTCAGGTTTGAGTTGCTTCCATGATTGCATCACAATGGATACAGTATCCTGAAAAAACTGTTTTGTTAATCAGTCACTTATTATTAACTAATAATTCCGGTTACTTAACATTAGAGGCTGAAGGTTTTCTTTTTTTCTCCTGAGTGAGTGGGCACCAGCTGGAAAAAGTGATATCATTTATTAGCAGATAAGAGTTGAGTAACATTTGAATCAGAATTCTTTAGACATAAGTTACCAACCATGGAACATTAAGCACAATCCTGCATGCTTTATGTTTAACTCCATGGAGAAGCTCTTTGAAGCATTTTACACCCACTTTGCAGAGGAACGAGGCAAAGTGCTCATAAACCTTTGCAAACCCATAAACAGAAATGGACTCCATCCTTTACCTCTGGGTGAACTTTAACCTCTGGACATCCGGTTTGTCAGACTTCAGAAGTTTTTTTTTTTAAAACAAGTCCTGAATCTTTCTAACATAAAGAAAAACCCCGATAATCATCACAGAAAGTAAATAATTCCCCATTCCTTGTGGTCAGCATGTTAACAGAAATTGTGATTCACACATTAGCTGTGAGTTCACTCTCATGTGCACACTCTCATCTACTCACCACCAACCCAAACGCATCATTTCCTCTGATATACAGTCCCTTGTTTCCATGTGGTTGTACATTGTGTTGATGTGCAAGTGCATTCTTTATTGACTACAGAAGCTGTTGTCTATATTAGCTACAGGGATGTCCCTTCAGCGAAGAGTGTGGGCAGCAGCAGGTCTTTCTGGGTTTGTGTGGGGGGGCGGGGGGTCTACACAGGACCTTGTAACATCCTCTTGTACAGGATGTCATAAATCTGAGTTACTTTTAAAGCACTTTGAAAGTTGGGTTTTAAGCACAGATTGTATCTTAATGTTTTGGACAGAATTTCATTGGTGACATTTCAATGAACATATGTAGAAAATATAGTTTTATGATAAATGCATAAACATTGACAGTTGGATATTGTCAATTATGTACCCTGCTTCTCAGGGTCTGAGCTCAGCCCCACTATCACATCCTACAAAAAGCCCCCTCCTATGCATAATAATATTTCAAACATGTTAAATATAATATATACCCTCTTGATATACATCGATTTAAGCAGATCTTACCAGGACTACCACATTTATACTGTATTTATTGTATATCAAATATGGATTTTTTTATCCAAACCTTGTTCCAGATCAAAGCAGTTTTTGGATTATAAGTGTTCCACATGATACCCAGAATATAAATAAATAAATATAAGGGAATAGAAAACATCCACATATGTTTTGGCACAGAGTTCCAAAACATATGTGGAACTCTTGAATCATGCAATTCATACTTAAAAAACATTTAGAATGGGGTTCACTTACTGTAGTTCACATTTGTATTAGTCCCCAGTTTGATATGAAGCCATCTGTGCTTTCTGTTCATTTTTTTCACCATCTGTAATTTCTGGCAAGTTCTTTCCTCCTCCTGCATGTGGAAAATTTGTTTTCCTTGGAGTGCTGTCTAATCAGATTTCACTTGAACTTGGCTTGATTCCTGCTCCAGAAAGTTATGACAGATGGTGCATTTAGGTTGTTGTCAGTGTTTTCAATGCAATAAAATTTATCTATCAGTGTGCATTCTGAATAAAGTTAGTCATGAACTCAGTAACCCTTTACAATCTGAGCTTGGGAGTCTGCATTGTTCATATATACATACAATATACAGTATATATGATCACCCACTCGGTGAACAAAGGTTACAACATAACCAATATAATAGTTTGACTTGTCCCTTCTATTGAATCATGATCTACTTTCATTTAATCCGCCACTTCCATCTAGGATATCATGACATTTGGTTAAACAGTCGTGGTTCCCAGAAGATGCATCTGAATGATTTGGGTGATTTTTTGTTGGTTTCAACGGTTTTTTATGTATCTTGGCATCAATTCCGAGGTTCTTTCTCAAGCTCATTCCCCCTAATGTAAAAATAAGGTAAAACAATGAGCATTAACATTACCTACTAAATTTCAGACTATTAGCATTGTTTTTTTTTTAGCATGTTAGCATTCTGTATTGGCACTAAGCTTTCAGCCTCACAGAACTGCTGGTGCAGCTGTGGACTATGAACTTTTTTGGTTACTAATGTTACTTTACCTTGGGGTGAGTTGTATCAACTTAAAATGTTAATTGCCTTCAAAAATGCAGTAAAGAGGATAAACCAGAAGGGTTTGGACACCTGTAGAAAATTAGATAACTTTAAAACATTTTCAGATTTCAAAATCTAATTTAATCATTTGAGTGAATTTAGAGCGAGTGTGAAGTTGATTAAAAGACAGACCACAAACTTCACCTTTTCATACCCCTCATGGATTTAATTCCCAGAGTTCCAAGGGCTAAGGGAGTTATGTCGTCTCTCCAGATTATCAAGCAAAATTGTAGGTATATATTTATTATAAATCAATCAAGTTGTAATGACTTAAATATGTACCCGCTTTTAGAAATGTCACCAGATGCCTCGTTAAAATGACCACCTTTTGGGTAACTTCAGTGGTAAATACACTGCCTGGCCCAAAAAAATGTCGCCGTCAAAAAAGTCACACCCTCTCATATTTTGTTGGACTGCATTTAGCTTTGATTACAGCATGCATTAACTGTGATATTGTTTTGATGAGTTAATGCAATATCACGAGAGTTATTTCCATCCAGTGATGTGATATTTGTTTCATATTTTTCATCAAGATTTTGCAGTTATAATGATGGGGTCTGACCACTATGTAAAGCCATCTCCAGCACTCATTGAGATTCTTCTTTCAAAGAATTTCAAAGAGGTTAAGGTCTGGACTCTGTGGTGGCCAATCCATGTATGAAAATGATGTCTCATGCTCCCTGAACCCCTCCCTCACAATTTTAGCCCAATGAATCCTGACATTGTCATCTTGGAATATGCCCATGCCTTTGGAGACAAAATAATCCATTGATGGAATAACCTGGTCATTCAGTATATTCAGGTAATCAGCTGATCTCATTCTTTGAACACACACTGTTGCTGAACCTAGACCTGACCTGAACGAACATATTCCAAGATGACAATGTCAGGATGATTTACGGTTCTGGCCTTGAGTTTGTATTGACGAAACATAAAAACAGCATCCAAGCGTATAAAGTGGATAACAATATTTAGCTCTGGAAAGGGCAATGCTGTAATCAGATACAGTTTGTCATTGTGGGCAGCAGAGGTTTACAGCACAATCACTGTAGGTATTATTCTTGGCTGTGCTCTTGACTTCTCATCCATATGAAAGTATAGGATGTTCAGTCAGTTCACAATCTCTCAGAGCCATAATTACATTACTCACTCCTCCTCTCCTAGTCAGTGTAGGTGACAATATTGTGTTAAAGCAATTATGGTCCTTTTGCCTATTTGCTCTTGTCACGGTTTACAATCATGTCAAAAAAGAGAAACAGACACAAGTCAGTAATTACCTGCAGGCTGAGGTTGAAAGAGAAAATGAGCCCTTGTCTTAAAATAGACAAAACACTGCTTGTGAATTGTAGAAAAACAAATTGTTGACCTAAACAACAAGAAGTTACACTTAAAAATTCATAAATAAAATCACAATGTACCTGAAATACAGCTTTACTTTATACATATGTCATTTCAATTGTGTGATTGAACTTCAAGCAAAGTCAGATGAAAGCACACATTTTAAAAGTGAAAGTGTAAAATGTTTGAAAAAGAAGAAAGCTAGCAGCACTTCATTTGTTTTAAGAAAAATTCAACAGTATGATCTAATCTACTATTTAAAAATGGTGTTGTGTTTGATGAATATCAGTATTTCATTATGAAATGCTCTGGGACGAAGTAAGGTATGAATAAATATCAATGTGCATCTACATTTTATTAATAAAGGTTGTTGATCAATATTTCATATACATTCACTTTCTTTGGACATGAAATTATCACATTTATGCAACTCCAGTTTTGACACTTGATTTAAAAATTTTGCCATCATTGCACAAAGTTAGAACAAATTAATGTGTTTTCTTACATGGGGAGACTTGAACCCTGACTTTTCTTTATAAGTCTACAGTGAGAAGGATCGGACCACAGAGGACGAACGAGACACATTGGGACTAAGACTAGATGTTAAATAGGGTGTTGAGTTTGGAAACACTTAGCAAACTCAACACCCTATTTAACAGAGGATTTGTTGAAAGTTCTGGTAGAGGCAGGTGATGAGTTATGCTTTTTCACAATTTATCATTATCACTACACACATCCAAAAAACACACAGTCAAGTGAATAAATATTAACCACTACATTAGACTCTAATCTGACTCATGGCACACAAGCTTGTTTTCCACAACATCTTTACCAACACTTCAGCTGCGTAACGCCTCAATTCTACCCCAGCTTGTTTTTAAATGCGGTACCTTAGAAAAACAACAAATATTCTATATTTGGTCTTGGGTGTGAACAGGTCTCCTGATCCTAAATAACACACTGTGCATAAACACAAAAGACATGTGACAGGCCTTTGACAAAAACCTGCAATTACCAGTAGAGATGTAATGAACAACAGGCAGGATTCTTGCCTGCTTTCACTTCTGGAGAAAACTCACAACCACTGCTTTCATCCAACAACACGTGTTAGGTAGAAGATGGGCTTAAACAGCAGCGATTGTATCATTGTGTTTACTGATCTGGCCACTGCCGTGCAATTGTTTGAATCAACACTGCATCATTCTGTGCCAAAGCTTAAATGAGACCATCTGTTGTGTTTGTGTGTGGATAACAATATACCTGAAGAACAGCAGCTGTGTGTGTATATGTGTGTTCATACATGTCTGTTCATACATGTGCATGTTCAAACATGTGCTGGACACTGGCTTTCTCTTGTCTTCTGATTTGTGTCTTCACAGTTTGAATGCTAGCAAGTAAAATTAAAGGGGTTATTGTTCATCATTAAAACTTTTGTTGTATCTACCATGACAACAATAAAGACAAAAAAGACAATGAAGTTGATGTTGAAAAAAAATCTCTATACTGTCCATCGAAATAGATTTGAGTGGACACATAAACGAATGAATGGATGAATTAACTGAATGAATGAATGACTGACTGACTGACTGACTGACTGAATGAATGAATGAATGAATGAATGAATGAATGAATGAATGAAGAACAAGAACAAAATGACTCAACAAGGATCTTGAAAAAAATTTGTATCATATATTATTTGACAATGGTTCTATTTGACATTCTTTTTGTAAATTTTTGAAATCATGCCACTTCCACTCCCCAACATCACACAGGATCTAGAATTTTAATTCATATTGCCTTTATGCTTTATATTATTGTTTATTACATAATATAGATAATAAATTATTACATATGGCCTGCAAAAATGTTTTCTCACAAAGTGACACCTGTGAGTATGGACAATGACAGCTTGTTGCACATAAAGGATTCATGAAGGAGGCTAAGTACTTTAAATATATGAGATACAAAGTCAACCTTAATTTCTTTTATTGTGGATATTTCTGCGATTCATCTCTGATCCAAAAAACACTTTGTGAGGTTGTGTTCTTTCTTTCTTTTTAGGTTATTTTGTTCAATTTTCAAACACCAATTATGGTAACATTGGCGTGAAGGGACTCTGTTAATTTATGCTGAGCTCTTGAGCATACAGCAAAAGCGCCTCTTCCACCCAAGTAGGTCAATACAAACAATAGCACTCTTGTTGTCAGCGCCACTCACCTGTTGATTATTCTGCCACTTGAAGGAATATATCTCAAAATCTAGGTTAAGATGAGGTCAGACCAACCTTGAGCTGTGAAAAATTAGATGAAAGACATGATGTGTTTTGTAAAATCAAGGACCCCGCAGCCACTAGGCTTCATACCAAACTTTCAAACCCATCTGCCAAGCTTTTCAGCAGGAGACAGAAACTTCCTCCCCAGTGTGAGTCAGAGGATTCAAATTTTTCACAGCATCTTGAAGAAATCTTATTCATTCTTCCATCCCAAAATATCCTTCAATCTTGGAACGAAATTATTCCATCTCTGAAATGAGTGCCTCCAACTAGGAACTATTGGACAAAAATGAGGCCAGCTTCGGATTACAGTGTGATCGGCCATGACCTATCCACAAATCCTGGAAATAATAACTAATGCTGGACTCTTACTCACATGTTATCACTAAAATAGTTTCCCATACAAGAAACTCAGTGTCATCTTAAACATTTTCTGTTTTGATTTCTTTCAAATTTTTGGCAGACCTAGAAGCAGCTCTTAAAGCCTTTGCCACCAGTAGAGTACAGTAAATATCAGTAATGTGTTTTCCTCCTTTTTTTAATGTATTTAATATTTCCTCAAGCTATTTAATGACTGTATATATGACTTTGGATTACTTTTGAAGAAACATCTTGAAATATGAAATATCCATATCATCCAACATTGATCAAATTCACCAAATCCAGGCGGATAAAAGACCTTTTAAGTGTATGTCAGTGTCTGATGACGCCTCGTTGAGTTATATAGGAGGTTAATCGATCAATAAGAATCAAGCAATTTTTTGACTTCACAGCATTTGCTTTTACCTCGTGAATGAGTGTCAGACACTATTACTCTCATTATCCTGAAGAAGGGGGAAAAAAAGCAGACTTCAGGTCACCAAGCAGATGACACTCGATCGGAGCATTGCAGATTTCTAACAGCAGGGGGCGACAGAGAGTTGAAGAGTCAGCAGGTTCTAACGTACAGATGCACCACTGGCCACAAAGGTAGTCTATTTAGTGGTATGTTGATGCCCTCTGCTGGACAGAAAAGATCGATACCTCGACAAAAGGTGGGAGCGGGGTTATTTTTCCATGAACGTCAACGCAAAGAATATAAACGCTTCATTGCATGCTGTATGCAATAAATCACAGCAGCCCCAGTTTTTGATTCCCAGCTACATCTGAATAGAATGAGCACACAAAGCAACACTTTGTAACTGATGAAACGATACCATCATGCTTGTGATAGAAAATAAACCCATTATCTCTGAAAATATGTACTTTTAAGTATCACCAGCCACCCACGGTTTACCTTTCCATCATAAATTAAAATGAAGGAATGACCTCATTTACATGTAACCATATTGAAAGTACTAAGGATGACCGGTGTACTGATTTCATTGCTTTCTTATTGCAAGAGGATAATCATTTCTCTTTTAAACAGCTGTCAAAACAAAGAATAACGTCATGTTAAGGGATTTCTGAAAAACAGGAAACCATGGGAGCCTTTTTTTTTTAGGTGTCAACCATATCTTTATCCAACTTTATTTTTGTGCGATGACCTGCCTTTTGGAAACAAAAGAAAATAAAGTTTAATTTGATGTTCAAGGCAAAATAAATCATGCTATACCCACGAGAAAGAAAAGGAAATTAATTCCCATAATTGAGGCATTCTCTCTCTCTCTCTCTCTCTCTCTCTCTCTCTCTCTCTCTCTCTCTCTCTCTCTCTCTCTCTCTCTCTCTCTCTCTCTCTCTCTCTCTCACACACACACACACACACGCACACATATGCACACAGATACATTTCCCTACGGCAAAAAATAATTAATTTAATGCACGTGATTAGTATTTTTGACACAGATAAAAGCCAAAATAACTCATATTTAAGGTACATATCAGGTGACTACATGTAGTTGTCAACATCTCTCATTCTTTAAACCGAATACCAAAAACCTACAGTAGACCATGGGTTTAATTTAATCTTTATTTTTTGTTACATATTTTCTTCTTAGCATTATTAATTTATATTTAATTTCAGAGAGTTGTTAACAATGTAGTTCATGCTGTCATTTCAAGTCAGAACTTTCTTTACTGTCTTGCCTAAAAAGCCAGTGAGAAAGTTAGAATGAGCTCAGAGTGCTGCGGCCAGACCCATAACTGAACCAAGGAAATTAGATCACATTACCTCACTAGTGAGGACACGGCACTGTTTGTTCTAGTCCCAAGGCTGCATTGTCTTTTTATGATCATGAACTGTGGAACTGATCACTTCTTCATATTGGAAACACTTTTAATATAGATAAACACATCTGTAGACTGTTTTACATGATTTTTTTATATGATTGAATTTATTATAACAATATTTTATGTTTTCAATTTTGTCTTTTTAAGTCACATGTAATTCATATTTTTGGTGGGGGTGTTGGTGTGTTCCATATGAATATGGAATATGAATCTGATTTGAGTTTAGGTAATTCAGCTGTATCACCTTTTTCTGTCTTCTGCAGTTAGTGCTGTATCAGCTCTCTACATTTTGATAAACTGCAGTTTTTGCATAATTGCACAAACTATGTAAAGTTGTAGAGGGTTAAGTTACAGTATGTCATTAGAATTTAAAATAATGCACTTTCTGACCATGTATACTGCTGAGACGATGCAGTGAAGATTTCTAATAATTCATCTTTATGTTATTTTTGTGATTTTGTTATTAGATTAGTGTCATTTGACTTACTGCCAAGTCGAATTTATTCAAACTCCATTTACAGCTATACCATCAAAATAATTGTAATATAAATGCCACATATTATTAGGTGACAGGCCAAAGCTGTTGCATAGGTATTTCCTATAAAAAATCAAACTCTTCTCCATGAACAAAATCCAAACAATTTCTATGGAAAAACAAATTCTTAATTCCCAAAATGAACATTTTGAAATTAAAAATATGTTGGTCAATCAAAACCTTTCTCTTTACACTTCAAAACTAGCTGCATGTGGTGACTGCAGCACTTAGTGACAATAAACTTTCTGACGAAAAGCTCATTTTTTGTTTTAATTGCATCATTAAACAATCTAGAGAATCCTTCCTTGAAAAGAGAATCATATACACTTTTCCCCTGAAATGAGCAAAGATTGGATTATATGGAGACCAATAGGGAATATTAGACATTAATGATAGTTTTACACAGAAATTCATCTACAACAAAAACTATTTTCAACATTAACCAGATAATAATCCACGTCAGGATAATGTACAACTGCACAGTCGCTTCACGTGTGAATGAGAAATGTTTTCCTCTGCATTATTTGGTCTCGCTTTTCCGTGTAAGCTTATAGTCGACCAACCCTTTTCCGCTATCTTCTTCCCAGACTTTTTTCCTTTTCCTTTCTTTTTTTCATGTAGACGAATATACAGGCCGGCGCTGCAATTTCGGAATCTGCCCTTGTATATGGCGGACGAAATTTCCACGGCAGGAGCCGCAACACAAGCCCTCCGTGCGAGGCTGGCAACGGAGAGCTCATCCGGACTGAGTAAACCTCGGCAAATTCACAATTCATTACGCCATTACTCTTTCTAAAATGTAACGTAGCGCGTCGCGGAGGGGAAAAAAGACTAGTGTGAAATTTTTAACATTTGGAATTCTCATAACTAATTCACAATTTTTTTTTCTTTTTTGGAGGAAGCAGTTGTACAGTCACCACTAGTCGGGGAGGGAAGATTTCTGGAGCGGGGAGCCTGATTCGCATGAGCTGCATCGTTTTTGGAGGTATGTCACAACGCTGTGTTTTCTTTTTTACTGATTTACAATTCCGCAATTTAAAAAAAAAATGCAGTAGCGGTTGTTAAGTTTACACTCATCTAATCAACAAACGAGACCTGGCGCTGTTTTTTTTTTTTTTGTACTAAACCAGGTGCAGGCTTTAAAGCCATCCGAAATAGACCTAATCTGTTGATGGTTTTTTTTTTTTTTTTTTTTTGGTAATTTTTTTTGGGGGGGATGAATTTCCGTAATGAAGTTTACATGTCGCTGTTGACTAGTCATGTGTACACCTAGTTAGTTCTGGCGTTCCGCACCCAGGTAAAAGTGTGAGTGTGCGCGCCGTCAGAGCGCAGGGACCAGGCAATAGTGGCAACATGAAGGACGACGAGGGGAGGAACAATCTGAAACACAAAAACCTCCTGCAGCCATGTTTTGTGAATTTTCCAGAAAATTTAAGCAGGGCTCTGGAGTTTCTCTCCTCAGCAACTCACGCAGCATTAATGTGACTTTTGCGCGTATTTTTGCGGCTCGGTGTTCATCATAGATAGCAGAGAATCGTAGGACGTGTCGACATAATAAAAATGCGTTAGGAATTTTATTTTAGGAAGATAGAGGATTTTAAATCTGTGTGTCATTGGCGCCACCTGTAGGTCGTCATTTTTTAAGAAATTAAAAATTGTAATGATTAGTTTTTTTCTGACAGCTGCTTTGGAATGAAATGTTACTTCTAGTTTCTGGAGATGTGCGCATTAATGCTTTATGAATGAATGGAGACCCTCGTGAAGTAATTGCCTTTAAATGAAAATGAAAACGTCTCGTGATTTTCATGTTAATTAATGCAAAATGACCTTTGTAAAAAAATGAAATTCAAAGCACAGTGCAAGTTAATTAAATACATTAGTTCCTCCGTTTAATTTTATTCATGTTGAACACTCTGGACTTGAGGGTCAGAGTATATATTAAAAGCAGTTTGGCATTTGAGAAATGTTTTATTCCAGGGAGATAACAATTATGATTATTATAACATACATCAACTGTCATTTACCTCTTTCTCTTTGCTTGTTTGTGTATCGTGTGCTGGATCCAGAGATATAATTTACTACCTGGTAATCATGTCATAATTTGGATTTTTTTTTCCCAGACATTGGAAATGTGTGAGTGGAAAATAACTATTCAAACTGCATGAACAGCACTGGAAGAAGAAAGACCGTGTCAGCATAATTTGAGGGCAGGAAAAACAATCACAACCAGTGGCTCTACTGTTTATATTAATCCTGCAGATGCCAAACAGTTTCCCATTTGCGTGGCTTGCTTTTATTTTAATGTAAGAGAAACTGCGGAGACAGTTTTTGCCGTGGTTGATTTTTTTTTTAAAATGCTGACCTTCAAATCTGTATGAATTCAAAAAGCTGGTGGAAATCATTTGGCTGGTGTGCAAAAATACGGGTGTAAATTCTGACCTTTGCTTGAAAATTGCAATCAAAATGCAGGAGAGTGGCAACTACTGTCCCCGACTTCAACATGGGCGGATCACTCAATGAAAGATGTGAACGTTTATATGCAGAATACCCTAGGGACCAGGTAATAGTTAAAAAAAAGTTCCCAAGAGAAATGCTGCAGTTTAAAAAAATGAAAAACACTGTAAATCCTCACATGGTTAATGTGAGCTGCATTCTGGGAGTGCTCTCATTTTAAGTAAGGTAAGAGGAATGCTGCTTCGCTTGTACCCTAATGAACAAAAGCTTTGTTTCACAGAGGATACTTGGAGTGAATAGTTCGGATGAAGAGGTGAAACTTGTCGTTCCCCCTCCCCAAGGCACTCATAAATGAAAAATGGTGGCGGTTTATATCACCGCCTGTGGGTTACAGTATTCCAAACACAGTCAGTGCTCCTATTGTGATTAGCTGTGATTTTTAAGTCATGTCACACGAGCAATTTCTGTTTAAATCCAGTGCTATGTGCATCTTTGTTGCTCGATGTGTCTGAATAAACATGGTTTCTCTTTAAATACTGCAAACACCTTATGTTCTATTTTCTTAGTGGCATGTTGAAAATGTCTGAAATGGCTTCACTTAAATTAGTCTCCAGGGAATGACTTTTTTCAGAGGTTGGGTCTGCTGCATGAAATTAAATTCTGTGCATTCTGCACATATTTTTTTCCTTCCTCCTTCTTTTTAAAAATGAACCTTATTGGTTTCATGAATAATGCATAAGGCTGTTCAATTGCTGCAGCCATGAAAATTAGGCCTGTTTACGTGCAGTGGCTATGTACACAGAAGCTTCTTTTTTTTCCCTTGACCATTTTTTTCTGAAGGTGGAGCACAGCCTGAATAGCTTTTCTGAAAATACAAATTTTCAGCAAAGCAAATCTCATTTCTTGGAGTGAAAAGGGGAGGGGTGAAACTCCCGCAGGTTTAATGAATCCATAAATCACAATAGTGCCAGGTTTGCTGCGCCTGCGTCAGCGTGCAGTGCAATTTTGATTTTCATCAAAAATTTAATCTGCCAGCCTACAAGGGTTTAGCAGCAGACCGGATGCCGCCCTGAATTTCTAATTTTAGGGGCCTGATCTTTCAGGATTTATTTTTGTGTAATTCAACTCTGCTTTTCAATATCGCTTGTTATTAAATTTTAATTCGTGGCATTAACATATAGATTGAAAAGGTTTTTATGGGGTTTTGAGTGTATGCTGATGGAATTTTACTAGACGACAATTTCTTTTTCCAGAGCATCCTGTGCGTTTGCATGTTCACGTGCGTGCCTGTGTGTGTGTGTGTGTGTGTGTGAATGAGGTGAGCGGGGGTGATGGGTGGAGTGAGGAGGGGATTATCCAATTCTCTGCATTATTGCTTTTTGAAATCATTGGTCATACACCATATTGGAAGACATTTATTACAGAGGAAAGGAAAAATGTGCATTTGATTTAGGACACAGTGAAAGTAACACGTTTGTCTGACATGGGTTTCGGTCACCCGTTGCTTCTGATACAAACATGCAGTGAAAGCAAAGATTGAACTGACCCCCCCTCCCCCCCATACCCCTTCCCATTTCAGATGATTCCTATTTTTAATCTGTCCCAAGTGGAAACATTTCACTGAGCCTTGAACAAATTTGTTTTTTAATATTTGGAATCTCCTCTTCGGTCTACTTAACATGCAGAGCCCACGCTTTTTTTAAATTTTTTGGGCAGTGCACAGTATAGTAAAGAGAATCTCCAAGTTAGAAACACAAGATTATTATTTTTTGCTTTGAGTGATTGATTTACTTCATTATTGCACAGTGGCAGAAGCAGTCCTGCTCAAATATAGGCCAATTATTTTCAGTAGCTCAACTAAGCTCTGCATTGTGAGCAGCGGTTTGTCCTGCAGATGTTGCTCTTATTTTTATTCTGTAACCTTACACTCATTTAGCTTAATGCTACATTATAGTCAATGTGTGCATGCAGTGACATTTTATAACACAGCTCGGTCTCATCACAGATAGAAACTACTTCAATGAATTGGCCTAAATAAATTGCGATGCCACCTACTCCTCACCATACTGATTACAGTCTGCTATCTATGGAATATTTACATGCATACGGCAATTGCTTATTTAATTTAGCTCTATTTCCCGGTTATGATATTTATCTCAGTTGACCTTTTGTTTCGTGGGTTATGAGGTTGTTCTTTTTATTTTTGTGGAACATCAAGCAAATGTGCATCTGGTTTAGATCTGGGTTCTCCACGCTGTTGTAGGTTACAGTTTATTAGAGGAAGAACAGAAGGCTGGATGGTTAATTTTGCTTTTGGACTTGACTGAGAGGAAAATAAGGAACAACAGGTATTTTTTTACAGAGTTGGGCGTTCAAACTTTTGGTAAAATAAAAATAGACAAAAAATTTAAATTGATTCAAAATAACAAAATTTGTGAATAAAACGCAATTGTTGCTTCGTTTCCCCTGCGGTAGGCATTTTCCTATCAATCTGGTCAATATTGGGCAATGACATCATAAGCTGCCCACTTTGCAGTTGCAGAAGTCACTTATCCATAAAAAAACAAAACACAAAAACTTGCTGAAACCTGAGGCCTGTACCATAAAGCTTGATTAACCTAGCCGGGCTTCCTCTTACTTATCTGGCTTCACTTACCGAGACATCCGCCCTCCGGATTTTCGGTACCATAAACCCGGCTATCAACTCACTAATTCAATTCAGGAATGTCCACTCTAGATCTGTGCGCGCTCACATAAAAAGGGCGGAGTTTGCTGCATTCGACCAATCGTAAACATACAACAAACCGGCCCGAGCCACATATTTTTGCTCCTCCATACAATGGAGGAGCAAACAATAATAATTAATAAATATTAGCAGTACAAATCAATAATCCAGGCAAAAAGCAACACAGTTGCAGCTGCCAAACGGCGCAAGGATCGCCGGCAAAAAATCGCCAACTGTGTCAATGTGGAAGTTTGTGCCATTATAATATTATTTCCCCACTGTGACTGCACTTGTATATCTGACTACAGTAACATTTGTGTGTTCCATAAATGTATGTGTGCACGATATTTCGTTATGGCATGTGATTGTAGCCCCCGCGACTTTATGAATAGCTCTACATACTGTGTTTTTCCTGAGGTTTTTGGCATCGCCAACAGAATACATAAAAGTACCTATGAATGAATGAATCAATCCATGATTTACTTAAACAAATAATTGATTAATGGTATTTTATCTGTGGCTTGCTTGTAACCCATCCAACAAGGGATTTAAGGACATCATAATAATTACGAACAAGATAAGAAGAAATATATTAACTGTGGCAAAAAACTTCAGTGCAATGCACACTGTCTGCGGGACTGTCAGCACGTGGTTGCGGTGCGTTACATTACTGACGTAAGGCTCCAGCAGCTGACAGATGTAATGTAACCCCTCTCCCCAAAACCTGTACCTTTCGTACAGTGATTGTTCAGGCAATTCGAACGGATTACAGCGATCTCTTAATATTCTCTCACGCCTGAGCGCTCTTTGCACAAGCTGTGCACCAAGATCCACCGGGTTCTCATAAAACGGACAGCCCATTTTCCAAGAGAACCGATTGGTCAGTAGGTGGGGCTGTTATACCTGCTGGGCTCTGATTGGTCAGTAGGTGGGGCTGTTATACCTGCTGAGCTCTTATCCTGAACTTATCCTGCTCCGGAGCAGGTTAGGTGTTCAGCATAGGTTACCGCGACAACGTAGCCCGATAGAAAGTCAGCCACCTTTATGGTACCGAAAAGCCAGGGTTAAGCCTAAAGTTATCTCGCTAAACCGTAATCCAGCTTTATGGTACAGGCCTCTGGACTTGTTATTCCGACTAGATCCCTGCTGGAGTCAGCAGCTACAGTGGCTACAGCAATGCTAGCACTCACTGAATGCTAGGGACCATTGCTAGGATGCTGTTAGCATATGGTCCGTATGGGAAATTTTCTGTTGTCTTTCTAGACCAAGGCAGCCTTTTGTGCAGCTGAGAGCACAGTCCGAAGCTGAACTGTGTTGACGAGGTACTCAGATTTTTTAAAAAGTATACCGATACCCATACTCCTTTTCAAACTAAGTATTGCGTTTAAAGTTCTACGTTAGAGTAAGGCACTTAGATACCATAAATAAACTATAGTGAATGAAACCACAGTAAAATTTAATTCAAAGTACTTTATTTTAAAGTGAAATGTGTCCTGTGATTCTTCTGTTATTGCTTCATGTTAGTCAAATGTTAATACAGAATGACATCTTAGCATTTTTACCATCATAGCTGTTAAATGTGGAGTTTGTCTCAGTCCACAAGCTTCAACCCAGAGGTGAAAGTTTGTCTTATGATCACCGGAGAGACATTTAATATCAGTGGGGAAAGTTGACTATAGATTTTAGACATTTCTCATTTTACTTTATTAAGAAACTTTTTCTATTTTTACTTTTGGATTCCAAGAAGTTAGAAATGTTAGAGGTCATTATCAGATTTTCTTTAAGTGAGATGAAAGGGCCCCAAACAGACAGCGGGTTACATGTTTGGTAACCATCTGGTTAAGGTTTCACAAGCTTGTACACATTTAACTATGAAATATGAATTTGTCGGGCAACTAATGGCTTCTGTCAAATAAATTTTGCAGAATTAAAAAAATAGTGTTTCTACTTTCTCAGTCCTTTGACAAATTTCCTAGTAAGATTTCCACTAGTAAGGTATAATGAATTTTCAGTTCCTATACAGAGCAACAACAGGATTACAACACATTTTAGTCACTATGACAAACCAAGTGCGTCCCCATGGTAACAGCACACCCAGATAGCCTTTCCCATTCAACTCAACAGCTTTGAAGATTTCAATTCAAATGGATTCAGTTCCATAGTCTGCAAAGTGATCGAATCATCCCCTTCAGTGTTAAGGATTTATAAAGCGATGGTGCCTGGAAGGTTAAAGTCGCTGTGTTTATGCTGTCCCTGTTTGTTTTGGCGGAATGTAAGCTGACAGAAGGCCTTTTTTTAAACACGATCATTTATAAAACAGCAATGGTGACAAGTTGCTTTTTTTTGTGAGGGATTAGACTCATGGTAGGAAATCTCCACACCAGTGAAAGTTCTGCCAGAACGCTGCCAAATCCGGGTGTTGTCGCATCTGCAATGACTTCCCTTAGGCTGCATTCAAAGGGGGTGGGGGGCAGAGACAGAGAGACCTGGCTTTATTGTATTTTTTATGACAGTCTGTTAAATTTCCAAAGAAATTCTCCTTTCACACAGCAGGAGGAAGATTATAAAAACATAGACTGTTACTTTGAAATTGCTTTTTTAAAAAAAGCACATCGTATAGCTTTTCAGTTGAAATGGAAAACATGCCTCACAAAACCTAAATTTCACATTTACCTTGAGCAAACTGGCCTGCCTGGAAAAGCTGAATCTAAACGGCTGCCTCTCTGGAGTCGATGATTTGGGCTAAAATTACTCTCATATTTTTTCTGCTGTGAAGTCGCATCTTCCTGCATCAGTCAGGAAAAGTTCACATCAAATCTTTAACTTGATGGTTTAGTTTTATCATACATGACTATGTGTTTCCATTGAGGTTCATGAAGTTTATCAGATTTTTTTTTAAAGAAAATTATATGATGAGGATGTAAAATTATACTAATCTGCAGCAAGCCTTGCCAGGCTTATTTCTATTTTTAGATGCTAAACCCAAGAAAATTTAGTTCTGTGATGTGGTGATTTAATAATATTTGTTGTACCAGGCTCATGTTCATAAGGAAAAAATAACATTCTTGCCTTGAACTGCTGCAAACTTTTTTCACTGAGCAGAACATTTGAGTTTTGCTCATGCAAGTTGATTATACAGTCACTGCGATGAGTAATGAGTTATATTTATGAAAAGTTGTGGGTCAAACATAACTTCTACACAACTTACATGGTTGAAAAACTCATCATGGTTTACTGGTATTGAAAGCAGATGGCTGTTGACACAAGTGACTGATAGCAATGACAGATGTGATAGATTATAACAGAAGGAATCCAGTGTAAATGTCTTGATGTGACAGGCTGAGCTGGCATATGGAATGTAAAATCTAGAACTGCTGCATTGACAACAAGTGGGACACTAACGTTGCTGACCCAAAATCTTTCTGTGCGCACTTCTGCTTTCAAATAAGTTTTAAAATAATTCTCTGAATTATTTTTATTCTTGTGAGATGACTGCATTTATGACTCGTTTCCAGATGTTTCTCCTGGTTACTGTCTTCAAATAAAACTGCAGATATTACCCAAACTGATCAGGACAACACTTTAACTCTTCAGACTGGTACCTGTGTCTTGGGTATGGAGACAGAGTATTAAATATTTAATAAATGAACAAGAGTTGATGAATAAATAATGAGATTGGTTATTGCTGTTGTCTGTAAATAGCATCCTGTATGTATTGTCAAACTCTATCTTTAGAAAGTTATTTAATTATAGATTTATCTGCTGATTATTCTCTTTCTAATCATTTGGGGGAAAAAACAAACTTCCTCAAAGTCAAAGAGGATGTCAGATGTTGTGTTTGGTTTGACCGGGTCATGGTTAGATGTTTCCATACGGGTTCGGCATTTGGACCGTACTGTAAACATTAATTTCACACATTGCAATTTAAACATAAACCCTTTAAAAATTTGCTTTATGAACCCGGTTTAGGACGTTTGTACCATTAAACCTCTGTCTGGGTCATCCTACCTGTAAAAAGTACAAAAAAGTCAACACTCAACTTGCACTGCTCATACTTTTAGTTCACAGGCAGGACAGATACAATTTCACAGGTGTTCATGGTTTACTGCACACCTGATGCTGCTGGTGAAACCTGAAACCTGGCCCTAGGGAACGATGGTGGTCAAGTTGTGTCCTTGAGAAGACCATGAAGAGGTCGTTGTTGTTAGTGTAGTCGTGATGCTGCAGATTTTGAGGACAGAAAATCATAAAATCTATCTAGAAAAATTCTCTTCTTGCCTAACCTTCAAACTTACAATGCTGCCAGCGGTACTTTTACTGTCCTTTGCCAAGGATGTTAAGTTGTCGCCAGTGTTAATTTAATTGTTTGTTGATTAACTTGTTTGTGGGATTATTCATAATGTTCAGGATCTATTTCTAAGTGGAACGACAAAAGGAAACAACACATATTGTTAGATCTGTAGATGTAAATATAGGCGAGTTCATCAATTTTTTCTCAATTTCTTTCTTCATCTTTACCATTGTGTTTTTACTAATAAATTAGTACTGAATTGATTTCCATGAAACGTGGGGAAGTCGGGGTTAGGTCACACAAAAATGCATTTAATTGTAGGGCTATCTGGAAAGTTTGGCGCATCCAAGAATCTTTTTCCTAACTTTTTATTACATTGCAAGTCTTTTTCAATATTTTCCTTTACTGTAAAACTGCTGAACAGATTTCCACTGACACGTACAACGGTTATCTGCCGTGGAAGGGGAATTAACTCTATTGATTGGATTTTTCAATTTAATATCAAGATTTGAAATTTAAACTGAATACCTTAAATGTTTTGTTGCAAACTGTGAGCCTGTTTGCTTCTCGGCTACACGTCTTATCCTAACAAAGTGTCACTGGGCTAAGAAATGGTTTGCTGCTATATTGGTGTGCTATTATTAGACATCCAAATTTCCCTGTTGCCGTAATATCAGTCATCCTGGCATAACTCTTGTTTTACCCGGTTGCATTTGAGCTCATTCTCCTGACATGGCCGTTTATAGGCCTGCGCTGAAGTGGCAAGTTGTGTAATTTGGATATTTCTGAAATTAGGGCATTTGTTTGTCACAAAGCTGGTGGAATTTCTGCCTCCAAAGTTTGTTCATGACCAGTTTCTGTGTTGCTTATGGCTTCATTTCATCTGTTTCTGTGGTACTTTTTACACAGTGACAGACGTTATTGTTTCATTGCTGGTGACGTTCTGAGATCACAAATCTCTCTAGACAGTTGTCAGATTCTGTCTGCTACTTATTAAGTGTTGTTTACTCTTAGGTGATTCAGAACCTTGGTACATACAAATCAATGCGTGCCTAAATTAAGACTGTAAATTGCTTCTGGGCAGTGGAATAAAGTCTTGGTCTGTCTCCGTTTATTCACTCAGAAGCACAGGCTCAGAGGAGGTGGAGTCATGAGCACACAAGAGGCACCTAATCCTGGGAAGGACCAGGCAGATGGTGGGAGTGCAGCTAAAGATGGCCCCTCACCGCCCAAGCCCCCAAAATGCAGGAGTACAAGTCCACCCCCCATCACGGTGAAGAAAGAGCCCGGAACCCCAGAGACGAGTAACGGGAAAGTGGGCGAAGCCAACCCTGCTGAGATCTGTGTTGTACTTGGAGGAAATGAAGGTGGAGCGAGTGGAGGCACATCCCGTAGAGCCCAGACTGAGGGTATGTTTGCCCTTGGTACTCCTCCTCCAACGAAGAGCACTGACTCGTGCATAGGTGTGTTCATGTACCTGTTGTGTTATGATATTATCATTCTGGTGTCGATTGAGTGAACAACACAAATAAATCATATAACATTAAAATAAATAAAGTATGTCTTTTCAGAAAAACAAAAATGTCCCAAAGCAGATAAAGAGGGTAACCCTTCTACATTCATACTGCACATACCAAATACTGTAAATAGAATACAGTAATCCTTCATTACGCATGTTAAATGCGTTACAGGACCACTCGCAACAAAACGAAAATCCACGATATAGCGACAAACTATTATTTACGGTAATTAAACGTTTACGAACCCTCCCCATACTGGTATTAAACCACCTTCTATCTGTATTACCTTTTCACTGCCTTCCGTGAGTCTCGGAACGAAGTGCACACACGGATGCTGTCGGCCAATAGCATGCGCTTACGGTATCACGTGACTGACTACTAAAAATCCGCGATGTAGTGAAGCCGTGCATCTTGAAGCGTGAATAAGCGAGGGATGACCGCGTAAAACGTCTCCTTGTAAACCAATGACAATGACATTTCATGTTAGCTTTGTAGGGGCCAGAAAAATGTGCATCTCATAATTTTTTTAATGTTTTTGTTTAGTTTTTTTCATTTTCATGCATTTTTACATGTTTAGGCACATTGGAATTGGAAGTTTATGTCATATTTCTATGATGGAGGTCATGCTCTGTCCACATCAGCACAAATCCAGTTTTTCCAGTGGTGGAGACGTATGTGTCCTTGGATGAAAGTTCTATTTGAAATTGTAATTTCCTGATTATACTCGCTCAATATTTATGTTGTGTTTAGTGTTTGGGCAACAGCCAAAATCATTGCAGTACAAGAGCCCTTAAATAATCCCACTGTCAAGAATATTAGGTTTAAAATATTGAATGTGTCCAAATTTATATGAATGAGTGGGAAATATTAGAAAAGCTTCTCAATGTAATGTAATTTAGTTAAACAGTACCATGAATTATAGTCTCCAATATGACCAACCTTCAAAAACAATTTAAATCTAAATTATTACCTGGACGGCAATGGTTTTAACTAGGTATGGTCAATAAATCACAACTGTATGAGTATCAAGCTGTAACATTAATTTATAGTTGGGTTTCTAATTAGTATTTTTGACGGCTTGCATAAACATCGCTTTGGAAAAGAAAGCTATGTTGCTGATTTCTGGACGTTAGAAACGCCTTGATTGGCTCTGATAACCGTCTCGATGCTCGGCTTTTCATATTTTTTGGATGAATTCATCTTTTCTTGTTTGATAATTCTTCCTTTTCAGACAAGA
This sequence comes from Antennarius maculatus, assembly GCA_013358685.1. Classification (NCBI taxonomy): domain Eukaryota; kingdom Metazoa; phylum Chordata; class Actinopteri; order Lophiiformes; family Antennariidae; genus Antennarius; species Antennarius maculatus. The sequence continues at coordinate 7,542,355 of CM023623.1, read as the reverse complement.
AAAGCACAGAAAATGTTTTCAAAGTGAATGAAATGTAAATGTTGTGTTGAAATGTGGCGTTTACTTGGAGCTCAGAACTTTGACTGATTTGTGATGTTTCAGTTTTGGTCAAAGAAGCCATTTATACAGTACGTATTACTGGGATTACTACTAATGAAATATAATAATATTAAAGTCGTGAAATATATGCTATATCCATGCTCTGTCAGTCTGGTTTTTAATGACACTTTTAAATTCTCATGCAGGTTCCTATGTATGTGGGGTATGTGGGAAGAAGTACAAGTATTATAACTGCTTTCAGACACATGTCAGGGCTCACAGAGGTAAGACTCTTTTCATTTTGTTCATCTATATGTTCTTTATGAAAAGAAAACAAATAATAACGGAACTGCTCGCTGTGTTTACCCTCTCGACAGTATTGTCCAAAAAAATTATTCACTTCCTCTACATGAGTCATGCATGTCCTGTTTTGGCTTGGAATTGTATTTAATTAGTTGGGTTGGTTTTTTTTTTATTTTGGTTGTTCTTTTTTTTTTTGCATCTGAATTGCTGTCGCTGTGATTTGGAATCCTTGAGCTTCACATTGATCTGCTCATGCGTTGCTCTAAGGCCGACTTATCTTTCCCCTATAGAATCAGAGAGCATGGTTGCAGACAGTCTACCCCCGACACACAACAGTAAGAACACTCTAACACACTGTAATCGAGACATACATGATCCTAACATGACAAGCTGTTCATTTTACACTCATTTACGAAATATTTCTTTGTTTTCTACTGATATTTTAAATAGTTTCGTCATAGCCGAAGATATACTTTGTGTTATTAACCCCTTCAGTCTCATCCCTTCATTGCTGCCTTCTCCTAGGTGACATGATAATCTCAAATAAGGCATCATCCAACACCCCCTATGCTTTTCTGTCACAGTAATGTTGTATATATGTGTACGCGTCTGCTGGGACTTCTGATTAGTGCGACGATTTAGTTCAAATTTAACTGCATGAGCTCACCAGAACCAATTAAGGATATGTCCTCATAGACAAAGCCGTCCCACCCACACGGTCCAACAAACAACCAGTTCCTCTAATGTAACGGAGGAAATGCTTTAATTACGCAGAACACAAACACAACTCATGGTCAACTCTTATTCTTACTCATTAAAATGGGATAATCCACACAAAAGGTTTATTATCTCTCAAATAATGTTCATTTGTTTTTGTCTTTTTAAATAATGTGTTGATGAGAATTTGTTTTTTATTGAGATAATTTGTCCTTCCAACGGGTGTGTTTGTTTAGTTATTTGCAACATGGGGCTGTGTGCTATGTGCAGCAACAAGAGTTGAAGGGCACTGGGCCTCAGTACCCCATCCTAAATGGAATGGTGTCGATTGTCAGTCGCTTATGCCCATATCTGGACCTCACCACCACCGCTATGAGACATTCTGTTCTCAACATTGAATCAGCAAACCGCCAGTCCACACAACTTCCTACACGCATCCTGCCATCTGCCCAGTTCATGAAAATCTGGAATTCATCTGAGCAGGGAATTTTTCCACAGGGCCAGACGCCTGTGAAGGTGTTTGTCCACCCCAGTTAGTGATCAGTTGTAATCAGGTCAAAACCCAGTGAGGATGGCAATCACGAAGACGAGCTTCAATGAGATGTCTCAGATGATGATGAAGTGGGGGTGGGACATGGAGTGGGGGAGTCATTTACTCAAAGCCTTTACTGTGAGATCGCTTGGTTCTGCTGCCAAATGCCCTAAGGCATCAGAAATGGCTTGTGGTGGTGAAACGAGTGTTCATTTCAGAGGCTACGGCTTAGCACACCTGTTGCATGCTTCCCCTAAACTTACAACATTTGTTTATAATTCTGCACATCGACCAGCCCAGATAATCAAAGTCAACATCGTACCTCTCAGGAAGATGTATTGTCTCAACTCGGAAGAAATGCTCATCAAGACGGATCGAAACAAAAATGTGAACTTTCTGACAGCAGTCTTTAGTGTTCATTCAGAAAACAGTTGGATCTTTTCCATCAGCTTTGAAAAATCAGAGCCCAAATTAAAAAAAAAAAAAGAATTGTCGAACTTGTTTTTAGTCTGTTTGAGGATGTTGCTCTTTTATTTGTGCCTCACATCATCTTTTAGAGCAGGTCTTTATCAGAACCCTCAAAATCACTAATCACTGTGAAAATTTGATAAGGACTAAAAATACTCAGACCTTTAGTGAAGTACTCCAGTTATTTTTAAAGCATCTGCACACACCCAGCCATCAATATATGGATGTGCGCATCGCTTAAAGGCAACATTATCAATATGGCAAGGAGAAAAGAGAACAATCATCTGCAGACAGAAAAACAATCTTTTTCTCGTAGCAGGAATACAAACACGTTGTCACCAGGAGGTGTGTGACGGTGTTAATAAGGAGGCCAGAGAGGAGCCTCGCCCAAAACCGCTGCTAGATTAAATTCTTTAGCAGAGGCACTATGCTATAAACCATTTTGTTCGAAGAATGCATGTTTAGACTTCATTCTGATTTTGACAGGTATGCATATTTATAATAACTATATTTTGAGTAAAAAGACGCTATGAGCATCCAGTTGACCTTTAAAGAAGGTGGGAGTGGGCAAAAATGTAGTGAAATATAAGCATCTGTAAATTTGATAAAGATAATTAAATGGTGATTGCGATGATTAAAAAAAAACAGTTTAGACTTGGAGTTCAGTTGTTAATATTATTTTTCCTCATAATTAATATTCAACGGACAACTGTAAGGTACCTCTCTGAGAAAGAAATGTGGGCATTAGAGAATATAACACAAGCTGCAGTGGAGGAGTTCTCAGAGTATTTTTGGAGCCCGGATAGAACAAACTTTTCTTAGTTCTGACTCAGTGGGTGTGAGACTAAAAACAGCCCTGCATTTAAAAACAAATAAACAATAAACAGCAGATATTCACAGGGTATTGGTACTTCTGCTACCTGTGAGACAACAAATTGGGATGCAGGGAGTTTAATAGCTCATGGATCTAATCATTTGATGCCAAAACAACACACAGCGTGTTTTTATAATACTTACACAGTGAAATGATGAATGGATTTACCATCCTTGGAAAGATAACACGTTGATAAGATTTTTAACTCTCAAATTTCCTCACAGCAGCAGAAACACACAGAATAATAAACCAGGATGGATTCATAGGATTCCTTGAAACACAACTCCATATTTGTTGAGAACCTCAAAATATCTATTTTCAGCCATGCTGTTAGTCTGCGACAGAAAAAACCCAAAAGTGCATGAATGAAATTTCCAAAACACACACACACACAGAAACACACACGCACAATCGTTTAAGTAAACAGCAGTGTATGCCAAAGTAACCAAATACCCCGTCATGTTGATTTTTAAACCAAACAGAAAATAAATTTTGCGCTTGCAGACTCCAGAGACTGTTCAAACTAAATGTGAAAGTTAAAAAGCAAACTTTATTTTTTATTTTTTGTATTTGAATGTAAAAAATATATCATGGCAGAGGAAAATGAAATGCCGGCCAGCATTTGAACAAGAGCTGAACGTTCCCAGTTTTCTTGAACATTTGGTCGTCATTCATTCAAACTGATGGGCACTGTCACATCCTTCATCCTTTCTGAAACACGTAGGTCACTTTTTATGAGTTCACAGAAACAAAAGGGACCAAAGTGTGTTGGAACATTTCTAACTGGCCTCTTGCCTTTGGAATTGCAAGCATGACGCATCCATAAGCGATTATTTCTGTTTGTTACGTGCTTTCACCTGCGCTTGGGGCTGTAGCTAATCTGACTAATGCCAGCAATCCACTATGTACCTATGTAATATTAGTGGAGAAATGATAGAATAGGAGACTTAAGGTGTTATAAAAGCAGTTTGATTTAGTCGACCTTGTTGTCAATTAAGCTGTAAGTACATTTTGACAAATCTTTTGAAAGCATCGGCAAACAACACAAAGGCTTTTTCCAGGCCTTGAAAAAGTCTGTCCAGACCAGAATATTATTATGTGCTTGGGAAAAAAATGAGAGTAGATGTAAGAAGTAAAATAGAATTTGTCGCTCTGCTGCTAAATAACAAAACATTTGTCACGTGGGTGCGTAAAGTGAGGGTCGTTCTGCTGTGGCAACACCAGTCAGATGTTATTATGGAGAAATGATAAAACCCGAACAGCAGAGGAAAGGATATAATTTGTTCTGCACTGTTTGTGCAACGGTTTCAGGATTTCACAGATATGTACCAAATGACACTGCTGCAGCAAAATTAACAATAGTCCAAGAAGTAATCTGCATCCATTGTTCTGTCAGTACTTTGGTAACCTAATAGTGTCCAGATCATAATAAACATTCACGTGAAAATGAGAAACAAGGTCTTGGCTCACTCAAAAACTTTTCAGTTTAGTATCTAATGATCCGGTTTGAGTCACACTTCATTATTAACTACCCAGTTTGCAGTTTCACAATGAATCATAGCCATAATACTGGTTGTCAATGCCAGTCATATCCATTATCTGCTTGCTTTCTTTCTATCTTCATCTGAAGGTAGCTTCCGTTACACCTGTGACATCTGTGGGAAGAAATACAAATACTACAGCTGCTTCCAGGAGCACCGTGACCTGCATGCAGTCGATGGTAACCCTGGGTTTTTGAAAAATTGTTTTGAAAATGAGTTTTTGTTCCCCAATTTTTTAAACTGGAAAACTATTTGAGTAAACTTTCTATTTCATGCAGTTCTCTTGCTCCTGCAGCAATAGAACTGAGCACAGTTGCAAAATAAAGAGAAGTAGCTCAGGGAAAAACAAGCAGTTTTTAAAAATGAAAGTACACTATTAAATGAGCAAAAGCCTGACTAATAATAGTTTGTCTCAGTGGAAGAGTCCTTGGGAGTTTTTAATTCTAGGCTGTTAACAAAAAAGCAAATATATCAGAATATATTGCTAAACAAAATGACATTTGTGTTTTTAGACAGTGTAGCACATATGGTAAAGTAACAAAATGAGATTTAGAAACATCTGCATAAGTTGAATTTCATGCATTAATTGCTGCTTCCCCCCCAACTCCTTCAGATCCATATGAACAGGTGGTGTTACCTGTGGACGGCCTTAAGGAGGAGTCTGTTGAACCTTACCAGAAAATTGGACCAAGTAAGACTGCAAGGTTCTCCACAAGCACGACTGAGTCCCAAACGCAGCACACCCACTGAATCTTACACTACAGAATTAAGGGGAATATTGTGTTATTTTATGTTAAAACAGTTTTGATTTCATTTGTGACAGCGAAGTGGGAAATCTAAGTGGAGTCGTGTTTGCTAAACGTAATTTTAGGTACGTCCTCAACCCTGTGGTTGATGTTAAATGTCTCACAATCTTAAAGCCTACCTGTGTCTCTTTGAGATCATTGGATGCAACTTGAGGAATGATCTCAAGTCATGGTGGCAACCGTCGTCAGAAAGGAAATACTGAACACTTAAGCTATCTCATCACTGGAGAGGTTTCAAAACAAGAGTCCAAAAGTCCTCCTTCCCAGTAGGAAAAAGCACTCTTCCGCTGCTGTCAAGAATGTTGGGTGAACCCGACATGCCATAAGCAGGGAGAAACCCAACTGATATTGATGTTTTGAAAGTCCAGCTAATGTCAGCTCCATTTTCCTTTTTTCTCTGAACACACAACCATATGAGTCTATATCTTTCTTAATGAAACACAACTAATCTGACAACCTGGATCTTACTTGATGTGATGCAGGTTTTTACAGCTAACATGGATTCTGGTGAAGATGAGGGTTTGATTGTCTTATCTGCAGAAACTGGAAGCTATGTTTGCGAGTTCTGTGGGAAGCAGTACAAGTATTTCAACCCATACCAGGAGCACGTTGCCCTCCACACACCAATGGGTGAGCCTTTAAAATAAAATCACAATTTATTATTATTTAACTATTTCACTGTTATTTTATTTATTTATTTATTTATTTAAATCTGTGATTCATTGTTGAAGAACTTTGTAATCTGCAGAGTTTGTAGTGCCCTGAATTTGGTTTTTAATTTTTGTTAAAATTGTTCTCACCAGGTTCCTTTGACATGAAGTCTTCACGGGTTCAGGAATGTGGTAGCATGGATATGACCAAGTATGGTCATAGCCAAACTGGTAAGATAAAAAGTAAGCATAATTAATTTTATCCTTTTAGTTGTGTTTTATTGTTTTTTTGATTGATTATTAATGCTAAAGCAAACTGCATTCCTTGTAATGAAATCTGAAAACTCTGGACACACATGCACCTGCCGTGCGTCTTGATAGCAGTGAATAGGACCTCAATGAAGTATCTTTTTTTCCACTTGGAGCCAAGTATAATATTTGCACATCATATACATCATATTTGTTATTGGTGACGCATAAATGGAATATTTTGCAATTGGCTGCACGTGCCAATATTACATATAATATTAGTGGGAAGCACTCGGGTCAGAATTGAGCAGATGTTGATTTTAATAAAATGGGTAACCAATCTAGTGAGCGTGATCAGAAAGCAAACAACCATGGCTTTGTACAGGTGACTAATGTCATTTTAAACTGGCAGCTGATTTGCCTGATAATGATCTGGCTGCATTTGAGGCCAAAGACCGTCACACTGATTTCACAGTCCTTCTGAGGGACATGGTCCAGTTAAGAAGAATCTTTCTATGGCTAAATGTTTCATTGTGAGTCAGAGGAAAACACAGAGGTTCTAGGTCACCTTGTATTTGTGGAAACCCTGCAGGACACTATTAACCTCCAGTAAACGGTCAGTTGCTCGGTTTAAGTCTCCACACATTGACCTTTTGTCTTACAAATATTTTTAATTGCTTTCAACACCAACACATTAAAGTTCTTATTCCAAATAATAAACACCATTCAAGCTTATCACTTTCTCATCATTTTTTCCCTGAAAAACTCAAATCTATGAAAAAAAAAAGTGAACTTAATACAATTTTTTCATTTATCATTTCACACACTTTTAAACAACATACTACACATAATCCATCGTCAACTTTGGCAGGCGGTGTTCGAGCGCGCCGCTCTGCTTCTACTTCTCCAAAAGGCTTTTTCCAGCTGCCATAAATCCTTGATTTTTCTCTGCTCGCCCATAAAGAACTATTTAAAGCATGACACACTCACATCTTAGAAGTGGGTCAAAAAGATGGAACGAGACGAGGAATTAAACCCGTATTTAAATGTAATGTGAACATTTGGACGCTTTCGTCAGGGCTGTTAGTGTGATTGATTTGCATGCTCCAAACTGAAATTAAGATTAACAAATTGTATTGACTTTGCTCCATCTCTGCTGCTGAGTGTGCTCCCAGCTCAAATTAAGAATATCATCTGTATTATTTAGGGGTGGCGTGCCACTCATAGTCTCCGTTATCACCCGCAGACAGCCCATTCAGGCGGAAACTGGAAAGCGCCATTCAATCCAGTCTGGTTGACACAAACAGCTCACAAAATTCTAGTGGTGAGTGCTGACTTGCTTGTTTTGTATGGACCTGTGTGAGTTTACATGGAACTGTATTGTCTTTGCTCTAGCAGTGTAAAGCATTCGCAATTGCCTGGGCAGAAAATATAGATGCGAGGATAGAATTTTTAAAAGAGGGTTTTGTTTCCCACATTGATTCAGCCTAAAAGCTTTATTCTGATTATTATTATTCCACTCCATACTCGCCTTAAAAGTAGAGACCTTGTTGAGTACATTTTAGATTACCATTAGCTGTGATAACAGATTCCACATCATAGAAGTGACTCAAAAATAGAGTTGTAATTAAAGGGCCTGAAGACACGCTATCTGCCTCTTACTGGGAGATGTGTCAGATGTGAACACATAGAGGTCCAGCATCATTTTTCATGGCCCTACCATAGGAGTCATGTAAGCTCACCTTTTAGTCCGTACATCTGTTTGCAGCAGGTTTTATAAGAGTAAATCTTGTCTGCCCATTTGTAATAGTTTGGAGGGAGGTTAGGGTCCATCCACATCAACTCAAAGACTACCAGAGAGAAGCCAGTGAAATTTCTCATATTTTTTAAGGGGCTCTAAAGGTGTGCATTCTATAATTGGTTTCCTCAGTTTGATTTTTTTTTTTTTTTTTTACTTTTTTTCTTCCATTTATGCTTTGATAGAGGTTGTGGCGTTTCAACATCAGCACTGCGTCTTCCAGTGTCATTGGAATCCTTGTCCTTGGTCGCAAAATTTCTCCTGTCATTACAAATTTTTCTTTCTGTGTTGTTTTTCCAGACTTCTCTTGAGGTAGAAATGGGTGTGAAAAAGGCAACAGCGTCACATACTGTATTTCCATGTGGCGTTTTGGCTATTGTCACTTAAAATTCACCCAAAACTCATTTGATGATAGATAGTAGTGGATTACACAGTGTTTATATTTTACACACCCTTAGGGCTTACTCATATTTAATGTTAAATCTTTAACCGCTTCATCCACTGTGATGGGTCGCAGGGGGTTGGAGCTTATCCCAGCTGACTGAGGGCGGGAGGCAAGGGAAACTCCGGGTACGATGCCAGTGCACCGTGGAGCCACACAGAGACACAGACAAGCATGCAAGCACACACTCATACCTATGGTCAATTTGGAACGCCCAGTAAACTTGAAACGCATGTTTTTGGAGGTGGGAGGAATCCGAACAACCCGGACAGAACCCACGCAGACACGGGGAGAACATGCAAACTCCACACAGAGCGGAACTCGAACCCTTAACCGCCTTTCTGTGCGGCAACAGCGCTACCCACTGTGTCACCGTGCCGCCAAGTTCTGAAACTCATTCTCAGTAATTATGGGGTTGATTATCTTTCCCACTGTTTATCAAATCCACTGAAGCAGCAATGGAAAAGGGTTAGCAGGTCCATTTCTGCTGTTCTAATCAGCAGAGATAATTGTTATTTGAATATTTTTAAATGTTTTATTTCCTCCATTTGACTCCTCTCTCTGACTTTGATTAATTTCTGCTGTCATTCAGTTTGAACCTCTAATAAGGTAGTTAGGTTGATTTTTACTGTCGACATCTGTCTGCTGTAATGTCTCTGTAACATTGTCTGTGAAATCATAGAAATGTAGTCCATTATATTGGTTTTGAATTTGTACTTGCCTTTAAAAGGTGATTCAAATAATGAATCTGGGCTCTGGCTGGGTGAACAGTCGTTGTGCGTCTTCAGTTTCAAGTTGTGTGTCCTCCTGTCCACAGGAACTGCGAGCCCTCTGGTGGCCACCACCTTCTCTACAGCCCAGAGTAAGTCCCCACCCACCTCCCCTCTCCTCACCGACAGGATATATGTCGCCTCCTCCTCATTCCTCCATTTTATTCTTTTCTGCTTCAATTTTATGTTAATCGTTTTTTGTTTTTTCTCGTTTATTTCTCTCCAGTTCATTTCTATTATATCAATTTTCTATATTTAGCTCTGTTGTTATGAGGGAATATCTGGATCTCTATCTTGTTGACACAAGTCTTATTTTGCATCTGCACTGTGTTCAGATGTAGTTGGTTCCTGTACTGACTGACATCCCAGCTGCTTCACACTTCTAAAAAGTTTACAAGGTTGTAATTCACACCTTGTTGTATTCCAGTTTCCTTTTATCATATATAATCCAGGTGATGCAGAGAATAGAAAGGACAGCATGTAATAAAATGCCTCCCTTCGGATTCAGCAAATTAAAACCCTCTAGGGTGTAGAAATCACAAAAGCAACAACATCTTCCTTGCAGAGCTGCCAATCTAGTCTCGGTTGGAGACAACACAGGCTGGCACATACACACACATTCAGTGGATTCTCTATCTCGTCTTACAAAGAGTCAACAGGGCCTTGTGATTTTTTTAGAACCCTACACTTGTGGTGCCTGTGGCATCCAGTTCCAGTTCTACAACAACCTGCTGGAGCACATGCAGTCCCACGCTGGTGAGTCTTTTACTACAAACACACGTTAAAAATACAGAATGTAAATCAACTGTTAGTGGCTTCAGTACTTGCGAAAAAAAACAAACAAACTGTGATTACACTTAATTTCCTAAGTCTTCAGTGTGGTGTGATGTTAAGTTCTTAAAGGCAAGAAGAACTCTAAGGAATGCTGTTAATTGATTTAAAGACGGTTGTTGCAGATCTGGTTTCTGAGGCCACTGGAAACGTTTTTGGTGACAACAGATTCTGTGCATCATCCGTTATTCATGCATGGGATGCGTTGATGTTGTTTTGTAGCAAGCATTTCATATATTGACTTTAAGAAATTCATTTCAAAACTGAAATTCCAAATAAACGTCCATTAAGAAGCGATTAAGTTAGTGTTTTGTATTCTGACTTAACAGATGACATCAGTGGAGTTGTTTATTCTCTTGTCTGTAAATGATGTCGTCTGTGTCCTGGAATTATGCATTCATTATCTAGACAACATGGTAAAACGCTGTTCTCCAGACTTCAAGTACAAAAACTAAAGATTTTGACAATATTTGATGGTTTATAATGAGTTTTCCCTTTAGGCCTTGGTTCTTGAGGACGTGTCCTTCGATCTGTTTTCTTATGCAAGAAAGGCTGTGGGATTTGTAAACCGGCACAGCTTGTTTTTAAAAGCACACTTTATTGATGGCAAACTCCCGAAGGCCAAGTAATATTTATGTGTTTTACTTTTGCTGGCAGTTTTTTTATTTTAATTTCGAGTCACAGATTTATTCTTTACATTCTCTACACTGGAATCCTATCATGCACTTTTTTTCCCATTACAACCATAGTCTGTTGTCACCTCTGCCTGATGCTCCTGTCTGTTTCTCATAAGCGGACAACGAGAACCACACCAAAGGGGATTCTCCCAAGACCTCCTCCGTGTCTGGTCCTCCAGAGCAGCTCTGGAGAGGTTCTCAGGCCCAGACCCATGCCCAGACTCAAGCCCAGGCCCAGGCTCAGGCTCAAGTTCAGGCCCACTCCTCAGTTAAGCTACAAATCCAGCCTCAAAATATCTCCCAGAGAAACCACACTATCAGCCGTAAGTAGCACCATCAAAATCCATTTCACACAGTTGCCATATTCATGGACCCATGGTCAGGTTCCTACACCAAGTTTTTGCATGCTGCAAGAAAATTCTTGAAATCAAAAGAAGAAAAATTACACTTTTCTATTAACATTCTGTTGCACAAGAGAAAAACATATCTCCATATAATCCATAATACATATAAATAATTAACATAGCCTTCAAATCTTCCCTAAATATAAAGTGAATCTCGTCTTTTCACATTGTTACGTCATCATCAAGTTCTATGAATCCATATTTATGCCAAATTAAAATGAATAATAACACTAAGGCTCATTGGTTTTGCTTTTCCTTCCTTCCTGCCGTCCGTCCATCTGCTGTCGGCGCTCAGAGAGTAACGGGCTACCTGAGAAGGAGCGACAACAGGTGGCTGAGCGTCTCTTACGGGTAATGTGTTCGGACCTGAGCATGCTAAACGTGCTCAACAGCAAAGACTTCCTGAAGTTGGCTCAGACCCTCGTTGACACGGGTGCTCGTCATGGTGCCTACTCCACCCGCGATGCATTTGGCAACATGAGTGCCTTGGCGCTGCGCACGCTTCCTCGCATGTACAACCAAGTCAAGGTCAAAGTCACGTGCGCTCTGGGCTCCAACGCTTCTCTCGGCATCGCCGTCACCTGCCACTCCCAGACGTCGGGCCCGGACGCCTGCTACGTCCTGACGGCCTACCAGGTGGAGGGATCGAGACTGAAGCGCTACGTGCTCGGCGTGAGGGAGGCCGAGCTGAGGGAGGGGCCCGATCAAGTTCACCACTGGGTGCAGAATGTGCTTTCCGAGTTTGTGATGTCAGACATCCGCACCGTGTACGTCTCAGAGCCAAGAGTTTGGGCTGCTGGGTTTTCAGGATCCCCGCTTGGGGGTGGTGGGCGGGGCAGGATATGCTTGCGATGCGCGGGGTGTTCGCTTGGCGCCGTCGTCCAGGCCGTTCTCGGGAAGCGCAGCCTCCAGGCCCGAGGTCTCCACGAGCTGGCCGAGCTTCTCTCCACTTGCCGCGACATCGCCTCCTCATCCACACTGGCTCTTTGCGAGGATCAATCCACCAACACAAGCACAACCGAGGAGGGAACCCAGGGCAGCCCCGCACAATGCCCCACCCCTCCTTGCTGGGACCGTATGGCTGAAGCTCTGCTCCAAGTCCACGCTCACTTTGAACAGATCTGCGAGGCTTACGGGCGCAGTAAGTCCACCGCTCCGCTCCTGCAAGGTCTCAACAAGCATCTGCTGGGGACGCTGGCCTGCCTGCTGGCACCTCTTCGCTTGGCGGCTCTGGAGCTGAGCAGCCAGAGGAGACCCACCTTACAGCAGGTGCTGCCCGTCTACCTCCGCTTGGAGAAGTTCTTCACATCCAAAGCAGGAGAGGCTGGAACAGGCACAGCTAGCAAACTCTGCCACTACTTCCTAGAAGCACTTAAGGAAAACTTCAAGGTACTGCGTAATAACACTTTGCTGTCAGAGTAGATGTAGGTCTTGATATTTGTCATGAGTAACTCATGGAAATATTCCTGTCTGTAGGTTGAACGGGCCCACCAGGTCGCCATGGTCCTTGACCCGCAGCTCAAACTCCGCTCAGTGCCGGCCTACCAGCATGAAGATATCATCTCTCGCGCGTGTGAAATGGCTGCTGAAAGCAGAGATGGAGGCATGACCGGTGCCGGAAGTTCAGGCGGCGACGAGCGGGATGCCGACGGGCCACCAACACCTAAAATCAGTCGCGTGGAGGCAGGTGGAAACAACGGTCACACCTCCAGGGGGACCTCATCCTCCTGCTCTGTGTCCGGCAGCGACGAGAGCCAGAGCCAAGTCAGACAGGAGATTTTCCAGTACCTGGCCGAGCCTCTTCTCCAAGGCACACCTGACCTCTTCCAGTACTGGAGCTCGGCGATTGGTGAGAAGTTCCCCAGGCTGGCTCGCCTGGCTCTCTGGCTGCTCGCAGTGCCGGCCGTTGGCATTCGCAGCGAGTGTGTGACTGTGTGTGAGCAGAGTCTCGCCATGAAGAGGAAGCAGCAGGTAACCACTGAGGAGATGAACAAACTCATTTTCCTTCGTGCCAACATGGGCTAGCAGCAACCCCACCCCACCCCCCCACCCCCCCCAACCAACCAAACCTTCACCTCCAACCAATGACTTCAGACTATTATTTATATACTGTAGGGTTAGAGTAAACTGTAAACTTAAAAGCGTATGGACATTAAACACTTATTTTACAGGAAACTGTATTTGTACAGGTTGCTAACACTTCAAAAACACCTCTTAATACACATTTTATACAGAGACAGAACTGTTGTAAAGTACTGTGGGCAAAATGAAGGGGTGGAACGGTAACTCTCAAAAGATTGTCCTGTTCAGTACGCCCCCCTCGGTATGGGATGCACACATAAGCAGGATGAGTCTCAGTCTTGTCTTGGCCAGTTATTAAAATTCCTCCAGCCTAACGACTCACCTGCTAAAAGGCTATAATGCTGTTATTCTCACTGGATGGCAACATTTTCAGGTAAATTCAGCTTTCACTGCTTGAAGCTACTGTCACAGACCTCTGAAAACGATCTCACCAGATTATCAAAGATTTACAAGAGATGTATTTCATTTATATATTTTATTATAAAGCAGGAAAAAAAAAATCATGTTTCATATGTCATTACTCAGTTAAAACGGGTTTACATCAGGTTCCTGTCATAGCAGTAAGTAGCATGTACAGTATGTAGAAGAATAACCATTTCCATTGGTGTGTGACAGGAAATTCAAGTGGTGAATCCTCACTGCCATAGCACCTCTGACACGTGAACTAGGTAGATGACTAGTGTGTATCACTGAGAACCATTTTTCTTTCAGCCTCTGGAGATAGTTAGAGAACCAAGAGAGAAACCAGGGCAGCTAATTTGACGGTTGCTTCAGTGGCCTCAACATGTAGCTATGAATCATTTGCATGCACTGCATGCATTTTTCATTCAAGAATGGTAAAAAAAAAGCAAATATAACTCAAATAATAGTGTGGAACGATCCTCCTTGTCCATGTTTTTGATTTTAGAAGTCATCCAGTAACTTATTTTTCTTTCAAAAATCAACTCCAGAGTTCTCATGCTGCTAGATTTTGCAAGTCTGATAGATAGATTTTGCACAGAAAGGCCAGAGCTGCGAAGTTAACTTGAATAAAATTGAGCTTTTCGGTTGCCTGTTCTAAAAAAGATTTTTTTTTTTTTTTACATGCTCAAAGAAAAAAGCCTCATGTTTGTACCTGTTTGTCAGCCTGCACATTGATTTCTTTCAGCCTCACTATATTAAATTGATATACTAGAGCTGGATTTTGCCAATGGCAAACTATATAACCTGTTGGATACACAGATCTTTTATTATCCTGTGATGTTTGATGGAACAGCCCAGCTTGTTTGTTAATAACAACACAGAAATGACACCAAGAAGTAATTTTGCTCTTGCTTAATGATAGTTTCCAGTACTGGCTTTTTATAAATGTCCGTTTCCGTCAGATAGAAGAGGCTTCATGGTATCAGCTGTTTTGTTTTTTGTTGTTTTTTTTAAATTAATATCCGTATAGACAAGGGTTTATTTTATAATAGCATAAATCCTCTCGTCACCCATTGTGTTAAAGTATTTGTATTTTTTTAAAGATTATTTTTTTAAGTCATGTTCATAGGACAGTTAATTTAATTTTTATCTCTCCACTCATACGTCATGGTAATATAAACATTGTCTTCCATTTTTAAGGCAATAAATACAGGGCATATTTCCAACTTTATCTGCCTAAAAATGACTGTTCTCATAACACTCCTCCTCTTAAGTTAAATGATAAATTAATTTCTGTTTGTGAAATCAATGGAATCTTCTCAGGACTGAGTGCAGCCACAGGGGCACCGCCACTTTCTTTCCTCACTGTACCGAAAACACACCAAACTGTGACCTCAATGCCGAGGCATGTACTCAACCGTGACTTTTGTGAAACGTTCCACCCCAACTATAGTTAGTGCCACTTGCAACAAACAAAGAATGGATCACTGAGGGTTTATTTTTTTTCCAGGATGACTTGGAATCTGTCAGTACATTCACTAAAGTCGACACATGCATACAGATGGAGTGGTTATTTATTTTTTTAAGGATTCAATATATACTTACCTAAGCTGATACCTCCTTAATTGACTTGGATGAATGGAAGACATGCTGTAAACTTGTTTGTTGCCTTTGGTACTAATTAGTCAAGTTCAAATTTGTCATCTCTGTTTTGGGGCCTTAAGACTTTCTTGCAGCCACCTTGTAACAATCAGAATGACGTCATGCCTTTATTTTCTGGTAAATGGCCTTCTTTTCACCATCTTTTCTAAAACTTGTCTTTTTCTTTTTCTCATCTGGACTCAAAAAGACATTACCATAATTTCAAACTAAAAACAACTCAAACAAGTCAGAAATCTCATTAGAAGTTCTCCTTTCAGGACAATATAGATGCTGAACAAAGCAGTGCAATGCCCACTTGAATGAACGGATTGGCTCCACCTGCTTGCCACAGATTCCTTTATTTTTTCCTGCACATAGTCATAACTGAAAATCCAAAAACCATCATCAGAAATGGAAAACAAATCTTTTTTGCCAGCTTAAGGCCCCAGTACAACTTAAGGTACGGTTACACAACCTGCATTCCCTCAGTCACACTTTTTAAAGTGAAGACAAATCCAAACATCCAACTTTGACCTCACAGCAATTCTGAACACTTACGTACTTTAGCGGTATCTCTGTGGCAACCGAATACCGTGCTGACGTGACCGTACCTTATTGGTTGTAATGACAGAGGAATAGGAAGTCGGTACACTGCACTTGGGAAATTCTAGGGCATCTGAGTGAGTGGTGTAAAGCTAGGGACTGAGAATCTTTGTCATCTACCTGAAAGCAGTCGTGTCAAGTTTTATCAGAAGTGGTTGAAAGTGTTTAGACAGTTCCAGTAAAAGTTGAACGGCTCTGCTTAAACTGTTTCACAATATGAGATGTTATTTTATTTGGTTTCTAACATCATGTAACGGCTTTGGTTTATTGTTTTAATAAATGCTTGTATCTCCTTTTAAAGTATAATATATGTAGGCTGAAGAAAACACTGTTCTTCCCTCTCTGGCTGTAGGTCTCACTGTCGGGTGTGTTAAATGAACACACACAGTGAGAACACACAGCAGTGATTCCGTGGATCCTTGCAGTGCGTCTCAACGACTGCAGCAAAGTTAGAAGTTAAACCACTGGAGGTCAGCAAAGACAGCATTTTCAGGGGGTGTTCAGTTGCAATTTGTTTTCTTAATATGTCTTGATTTTCTTTTTTACCAACTATATTTTATTTACCCAACGTCATAACAGATTTTCTTCTGTACGGCCGGTGGAAAATTGCTTTTCTTTTATCTTTTTTTTTTTTTTTTTGGATAAGCATTCCTCAAAATATTTCTAAAAGTTATTTATATATTGGTCGAATAACATTTAGCTCTTAAGTCAAAAAATCCTGCACAAAGCTTTGGGTCCCAGCAGTGACCCCTAAAATGAACTGATGAAGGGATTTCTTTCCTACGTAATTTAAATATGTGTTTTAAATAGACTATGCTCTGGGGAAAAAATGCCATTGTTGACATGATGCTGTCAGCTTTAATTTCCTTAGAAATAGCATTCTTTTTGTTGATTCAATGACAAATATATCTTCGATTATGCATGCTTTTAGTAAGAGTACTGATATATAAAGTTAGAGCCAACAGAATTCACTTGCATCCGATGACAAACACTGGCTGATGAACAGACGTTACCTTAAGACACTGTTTCGCGTGGTGCTCAAGACAGAGGCTGAATGCAAACTGTTGGAGATGAAGGTAGCGCCGCTTGTCGTAGTTTCGGGTGTTTGTGGGTTGACATCATCCATTTTCAGAGGATCTAGGATGTAAATAGAAGAGAACTGCTGTTTTTACTCCACGGGGGGAGCCTTCATTGCAGACATACAGTCGGAAGCACCTATTACATTATACCTCTATTTTCTACAGTAGTATTTCAAAAGGTTTTGATATAATAGAAAACTCAACTCAAATACTGGTAGAAAGTTGCAATCAGCTGTAAGTTTTCTTTTGTTTTCAGGATATTAACTTATTCAGATAATTGTTCAATGTATGGCATTAGAATTCTAACACGGAGATCTGTTCCAACTATAGATTATAGTCTGTATTATCAATTCAGGTTAAGAATTAGTGTTGCTTTCATTCTATTTTACAGGTATTACTTCCCTTTATACTCTGCTAAAATGCAAAAAAAAAAAAATTTGTTTGATTCTGTTCTTTTTTTATCGCACTTTGGCAGCAGATTCCTGTGTAACTTAAGGTCTGAGTTGTCTTTTTAGTAGGCCTAATTTATACTTTTGTAGCAACACTATTTTTATATAATGGCAAAGAAAGGGTTCAGTGTTTTTTTTTTTCTGATGTCATGTGGCAGCGCTGTTCAATGTTTCTTGAATACATTACCCACTGTAGTATGTGATGTGTGAATAAACTCCAAATCTGATGCTTGCGCTGTTTGGGCAATCTCTTTGTGAGTGTGTGTATATGTCTGTGTATTTATGGAGGAAGTTGTTTAAGTATTAATTATTAAAGAATCAAAAGGTTTAAACCCCCTTTTTCCTACATTTCAGATCATTTACAAGTCAAGGGGTGCAGTGAAAGTGCTTGAACAACTTACTCCTGTATTTATGAATCGAGAAGAGAGCTGGGGAAATATTTGACTCTTCCTGTAAAAACGAGACTGGTTGCTTATTTTCATAATGGATGAGGACTCCCACCCAGAGAGAAATAAGGCAGAGCTTTCCGCGGTGGCTGAGGGGGAGAGATGGAGGGCCTCAAACACATGTAGAGGGGGAAAGAGGCCCTATGTAAGGGCAGCGCGATTGAAGACTCTCACATGGGCAGTGAATATACAGTGGCTGC